>JXSR01S027814.1:87933-98303 GCA_000969725.1 Ophiothrix spiculata | reverse complement strand
AAATTTTAAAAATTAAATTGGTAAAAAATTTTACCGAAGCAAAATTTAGTTAGCTTTCCCGTAAAATTTTGGGCCCAAAACATGATTTTTGGACCCTAGGTCCAAAATTACGCATTTTGGTCCAAAAACGACCTGACCATAATGTTCATTATGCAAATTCGCTTCTAGAAATGTATACTTTTATTTGAATCTAATTATCCGCTGCTGAGTTACAGAGGAAAAAACATTGATGAAAAAAGCCTTAACAGGCCCCTTAAGAAAGTAAATATACAAGACTAAGATTGCCCGCAGGCGAAATACCGGCAGTATACCCTCAGGGCGAAGGATACCGTGAGAGCACTCACAAAGGGGCAGCACTAATAATCATTTGGAACTTGGATTGATAGGCCTATATTAAAATAATATAAAAATTATTATACTTCAAAGATATTTATATAAAGATAAACATTCAGCTAGAATAAACTAAAAATAGAAACTACTGCAGAGCAGGAGGTTTAGACGGCCGCAGGTAAAGTACCGGCAGCCAACCCCTATGGTAAAGTACCCAAGGAGCATGTACAAAACTATTGAATATTAAAATATCTATGCCAAGGGTAGTTATAATACATTTTAGGTTATTACATCTAGTTTAGTACATCTGGTTTGGTCATATAGTTTGGTACATCCAGTTTGGTACATCCAGGTTGGTATATCTAGTTTGGTACATTTAAGTTGGTAACATCTAGTTTGGTACATCTGGGTTTGTATATATGGTTTGGTACATCTGGTTTGGTACGTCTGGTTTGGTATATCTGGGTTGGTATATCTGGTTTGGTATATCTGGTTTGGTACATCTGGTTTGGTATATCTGGGTTGGTATATCTGGTTTGGTACATCTAGTTTGGTACATCTGGTTTGGTATATCTGGTTTGGTACACCAAGTCGTGTACATCTAGTTTGGTGCATCTGGGTTGATACATATAGATTGGTACATCTAGTTTGGTACATATAGTTTGGTTCATCCAGTTTAAGCATAGATTTACAGGGGAGATACCGGACTTTGTACACCTGCCCATGTAATATCATCTTCAGCCATTGGGGGCATTTGGGTCCACTTGGATCCCTCCAAATTCAACCCAACGTGCTGAGATTCGGTTGCGCGTTGAGACGAACCGTGCAACTTAATTCTTTGGGCGAATGATACGCCAACCTGCACGCAAGGGGTGTGTGCGAAATTTGGATAATCACGCATTATGCCAGGATGCGATGCATCATATAGGCAAAACCAGAATACCCCCCAATTTTATGGCGGTGAGTCTTGTACATCCCCCGTAAACCTATGAGTTAGTACGTCTAGTTTGGTACTTCTCGTTTGGTACATCTAGTTTGGTACATCTAGTTTGGTACGTCTAGCTTGGTACATCTAGCATGGTACATCTAGCCTGGTACATCTAGATTGGTACGTCTAGCTTGGTGCGTCTAGCCTGGTACGTCTAGCTTGGTACGTCTAGCTTGGTGCGTCTAGCTTGGTGCGTCTAGCTTGGTACGTCTAGCTTGGTACGTCTAGTTTGGTACGTCTAGCTTGGTACGTCTAGTTTGGTGCGTCTAGCTTGGTACGTTTAGCTTGGTACATCTAAACTTGGTACGTCTAGCTTGATACATCTAGCTTGGTACGTCTAGTTTGGTGCGTCTAGTTTGGTACGTCTAGCTTGGTACGTCTAGTTTGGTACGTCTAGTTTGGTACGTCTAGTTTGGTACGTTTAGCTTGGTACGTTTAGCTTGGTACATCTAAGCTTGGTACGTCTAGCTTGATACATATAGCTTGGTACGTCTAGTTGGTACGTCTAGTTTTGTGCGTCTAGCTTAGTGCGTCTAGCTTGGTGCGTCTAGCTTGGTACGTCTAGTTGGTACGTCTAGTTGGTACATCTAGCTTGGTACGACTAGCTTGGTACGTCTAGCTTGGTACGTCTAGTTGGTACGTCTAGTTTGGTACGTCGGTACATCTAGATCGGTACATCTAGCTTGGTACATCTAGTTTGATACATCTAGGTTGGTACATCTAGTTTGGTACGCGTAGTTTGGTACATTTAGTTTGGTAAAGTATTCTGAAATTTCAGTTAAAGACAAAAAACAGGTCTGTTTTATAATTCACATTGTACAGGGTAGGTCAAAGTATAATAGTTGACCAACATTCATGACTTTTTATCAAAATCAGAACCACAGTTTAAAGGATAACAGTTTAAAAACCTTTTATTTTATGCTAGTTCTTATCTAAATAAATATAAAAGAAACTAATCATTTTCAGGAATAATGTCTTTGTTAATAAAAGAAATTTTACCCCAAATGATTTTAAACATCCCAACCACTAATTATGATAATACTTACCACGCATGGAAACGAAGTCCTTCATTTTGATCACTTTATTTGTCATCTTCATTTCGTTTAGTTCTTCTGCGTTATGCTATAACAACGATCATGGCACTTTGGTATTGATTGCATGTAAATATCAACATAACTCTTCATGAGCTCATTAACATTGAATGATGCTGACACAGGAGTTGAAAATTGCAGTACAGAGCAGTATTTCGGACCAGTTTATGGACCAGATGATTATGGTCAGTCACGTGTTCTTTTCCACTTGTAAATCAGAATAATGAGATGTTGTTTTGCAAATGCAGGCCTACGTATGCGTCAAGTTCACATCTCCTGATGAAGTCATTTGAAAAACAATCTCCGGCACCTGCAAAAAGAAACGAAAGACCTAATCATTTCTTATTTTATAGAGATGAGTCATACTTAATTTGAAAAAAAAACCTGATCCAA
Source organism: Ophiothrix spiculata (assembly GCA_000969725.1). Classification (NCBI taxonomy): domain Eukaryota; kingdom Metazoa; phylum Echinodermata; class Ophiuroidea; order Amphilepidida; family Ophiotrichidae; genus Ophiothrix; species Ophiothrix spiculata. Next base: position 95,501 of record JXSR01S027814.1, on the reverse strand, counting down.
GAAAGCTTATTTAAATCTTCATTTTTAATCTAACTGGGTATTCTGACCGCTTTTGTGAGATAGTAGCCCTAGTATATGCTCAAGGAGCATGTGCTCCTGGAGCATATGCTCCTGGAGCATAAGCTCCTGGAGTATATGCTCCCGGAGCATATGCTCCTGGAGCATATATTAAGGCTACTATCTCACAAAATCATTCTGACCGGATAACCACACGCGTTACCAAAAGGGCGAAACCTGAAAAGGTCTCGAAAATTGCAAAATAGGGTTTCAAAATCGACAGAGCATCACACTAAGAATTGTTGAATTTATGACAAAGGTGCCTTAAATTGTCAAAAACATTGCTTTAAATACCTGGAAACATTTCTTTAAAGTGTTCAAATAAGTTACAATAAAATGAGAATTTGTGTAATAATTATTTCGTCACATTTGCGTGTAGTCTCAGATAGGGTCACGTATTCATTTGAACATTTGAACATGTATGGTCCCAGATAAAGTATCCATTCGAACAGATGTGGTAGATTTATGGTCTCAGATAGGGCATATTTTACCAATGTTTGCTAATTTTTGGTATCACATATTGTCTCCTTCAGAAACTGCGGAACTCGGATGGTTACCCGGGCGCGCAATCATCATATCTCGGATAAGTAGTTTTCAACGATAGTTTATACTACGTGTATAATAAATGAAATCAACTAACTAGATTTTGATTTAAATATGCTAACTCAGCCGAAAAAAAATGTTCACGTATTTGAAATTTAACGTTTGTTTACCAACCTATCTATGCTGAAAAACTTATCTATGCTGAAAAACTTAGGGTAAAAATAATGCAGATATGATAGGTTTAATAAATCTCATCATTTCTTGCCATTCCATTTAAGTTCTAAGCTGTAAATGTCTTGTCTTGCCAGATAGATTTTTAATCATATGTGTAAATTAACCCACGTCTTCCTGCATTCCGGGCCTGCATCTTTCCCAGGGATTCCTTTTATTTTGTAATTGATACGCTCAAATTTAGTTGTTTGGTACTATATTACAGGATAGGGTTTCATCTTTCCATTGATACCAAGATCATAAATACCAGCCAAGGCGTTACGCAATTGTGTCGTCAAAGTACTTCCGGACCGAAATGTTTGATTTTTGGCAAAAGTGATCACTTTTTTAAAAACCTTTTTTATAAAAGTTCTAAATCTCAGATTTTCATCATATGTTTAGCAACCATGCATATGATAAGACTTAGGCCAAAGAAAAAAAGAACTCTGTCTCAGCTTCCCGCGCGCATATTGTTAACAATTCGAATTTTACCGCATTTCTTTTTTTTTTTAGGTTTTCAGGAGATTTTGTTTTTTATTTTATTTTTTCTTACACAGAGATAATAAAAGGAAAAATTTGGCCGCGAAGCGACCGAAAAAAAAAATAGTGACCTAAAAACGTAATTAAAAAAAAAAAAAATCCGCGTGCGCATAGCCTTTTTTGACTAAAAAAAACCGCGTTACGCTTAGGGTTTTGGGCCTTAGGAACCTGAGACAGTTCTTTTTCTTTTTGGCCTTATTGAATGAAGAGGAAAAGAGCATACTCACGTGTATTAAAATAGTGGCGAGCAGAGTTCCTGGTAGCATCCATGTCCAGTCGCCATCTGCTACATCTAGTTGGGTACCATTGACGTATTTTGGAGCGAAGCATCTTTTGATTCAATTTGGTGCCCAAGCCTTCTATTCAAAAGTTTTCCATTTCAGATGTACGAAGTATTCTCAATAAATCATACCACAGGGGGTCACCACTCCCCCAGTAGGCCTAAACCCTAACACCTAACCTAAACAAGTTCTACTAAGCTAATTTTTGTGGCAAAATTAGTTGCTCCCTAGCAGAGCGTGATACAACTTAATTTCGAATTTCTTCGTCATCGTCTATGGAAAACTTGGCACATAATGCTAATACAATTCTGTCGATATTGCAATTCAAATCGTCAAGAATCTGCTATTGCGTTTCAATGATATGCACCAACTATTCGCAAAGAAGCATTATGTGCCATCTAATTTTACCGAAAAAATGTCCTGAATTACCAGAAACAAGTGTTCTTTTCTCTCTCACATTTGCCCCAAAACATTCACATTCACACAACACGCTCACATAAATTTTGTTTTGTTTATGAAGATCCCCATAGGAGAATGAGTTAAGACGACGTAGTATCCCCACCGTACAATGTATGGAGGGATAAGCAAATAAAAAAACAGCACAAGAAACTCTCAAAACACACTATCACTCCGCGTAGAACACTTGTCATATTATACCTTGTCTGTTGAAAAATAGTACCTTTATGACACCACCATGTAAGGGCAGCACAAAATCAAGTCATAAGGTAGTATAGTATAAACTACAATTTTTTTTATTCCGTTAATCATTTTAATTAAAAAAACCTGAAGGTGAGGTTTTTATTAGGGTTCAGCTGCCTTTAATCACGTTAACTTCGAACATTTTGTTGATGAAATATGCTTCTATCAGGTTTCTTGACTAAGAACTACGTAAATGTAGCTGTCAATCACGTGGGCTATATTATATATATATAGTTCAAAAAAGTTTTCTAAGAAAACGATAGAAATTCAATTTCATCTATGAAAATCTGAAAAAGCTGATCAGACGATAACAGCCAAATTTGATTCTCAAGTTTTGATAATGACAGACAAAGTATGATACGCTGGTTTAATGATGCTTCGCCCCATACTTACCATCCGATGCTTCATTATCTATTAAGGAGCATGGTCCGATCTTTCAAAATATGGCTTTCAGTATCATTTCAAAGATAACTAATAAAGAAGTTTCGATTTCTCATTTCAAATTAATCAGGCTAACTATTTAAATTTACAAGCAATTGTGTAAAAGCTGACTATATTTAGCTGTGTATGACCACCAAAAATAGACGCATTTTCACTTAAAAAAACTAAGCATGTTTAAGAAATTGACGTAATAACTTACATGGATGAGAAAATTATGAGCAATATTTTGGTACCAAAATGTTAAAACTTGATAAGATGCAAGCAATCGGACCATACTCCATTAATACAACAAAATAAAACAATGTTAGGGGTGCAGCCAGGTTAACTGTTTGTGTATTTAATCGAATTGGTTTTAGTTATTTTGTTTGTTTTTATATTTCAATGTTGTTGTGCGACTCGTCACACTTGTAAGATGTGTAAGGCAAAAAAAACCCCTCTCTCTCAGCTTCCTTAGGCCCAAAACCCTGAGCGCTACGCGGTTTTTTTAGTCAAAAAGGATATATGCGCTACGCGGAAATCTTTTTTATTACGTTTTTAGTCACTATTTTTTTCCGGACGTTTCGCGGCCGAACTTTTCCCTTTTTTTATCTCTCGATATAAGAAAAAAAAATAAAAAAGCAGAAAATCTCCTGAAAACCTAAGAAAAATAAATAAAAAGAAATGCGGTAAAATTCGAATGTTTAACCCTTTAAGCTGAGACAGAGTTTTTTTTTTGCCTAATGCTGTGTAATTGTTATGACGGACTTATCTAATTAAATGATTAGTTCCAAGTTCTGAGTTCAAGATATGTATAGTTCAACAGTTACTATAACCATGAATTTACAGAGGGTTGAAACTAAATACCCGGGGCCGCTCTGGTTGACAATTGATGCTCGTGCTCGTCATCAATATGGCGTAAACCGATCTGATTTTGAATCATAGGTGGCGTGTACGTTGTTGGAAAATTGGGTTTTTCGGCATAATTTACGCCATGTAGGGTCGTAAATTTAAGCTACCTCCGCCGCTAATATTAAGGGTCACTTTCACTTTATTTTGCTCAGCTGAGTGTCGTGCTGTACAGGTTTTGCATAAAAACGGTTCAAAAACAATAGAAAAACAAGTATTGACTTAATATAAGGCTAAATAAAATAAATAGTTCGTCTCAAAGCTCTCCTCTCTGGAAAAACTAATGCGAAATGCGGGTTTTTTTTAAGTTTTTTTTCTTTTTTTAGATTTTTTTTTCGTGTATGACAGAAGTCCTGAGTGCTATTTTACAAGAGTTCCATATGTACCCCCTCATATATTTACATGATGACTTTTCAGAACTCAAAAACAGAATTAAGAATACAATAAAATAAATTAGCCATTGTTGTCATTTGTTTTTTCACAGTTTCGGTGAAAAAAAAATAAAAAAGGGCAAACAAATCATTTTTTAGGATTTGAGGGAAACTAATGCGGGCGATAAAACTAATGCGCGCGGGAGCTTTGAGACAAACTATTAATTTTATTTGGCCTAACTAAACGAAAAACTAGATTATAGTCTTACGCCATTATCATTTGGGGTGCTAAGGTCGCAATTTACTGTCAAGAATAACGACCTGCATTCAAGGCTCAAGTGTTGTGACGAGCATGAGTACCCATTTGATATGCAAGCGGTCCCCCCGGGGGGGGGGGGGGGCACTCAACTTTGAAAGTCGTAGGTATGTCAGGCGTGAAGCGCCGAAATTGGGTCAGGTGAACTGATTTTCTGTAAAATATTGACCTTTGAAACCGATTTTTGGGGGTCTAGTGAACTGAAATTTTGGCCAAAAAAAGCCGCCTGAGCTGAAAATTTTCGCAATTTTTTGGAGTTAGAGCTAAAATTGTGTAATTTTTCTCAAAAACGGGGTCAAAAGAACTGAATCATGCTGAAAATGGGGATCTAGTGAGCGGCCTGGCGGCCTGAAAAAGGGGGTCTTGACCGCCGGACATATATACCCTGCTCACATATGTGAGTGCCCCCCCGGGGGCGGTCCCCTGGAACTAAATTATTGTGCATGTAATAATTATAGAAGGGAGAGCTTACAAGCAGGTCACCTTCTGCGTCTTCAGCTAAAATCATACATGCACATGTACATATATCCTTTCTATCTTAGCTGACGTTTTAGTTGTACCTAACATCTTTATAATTATTTTAGAAACACACATTTATGGAAACACAGTATCAAGGTTATAACCCATTATAGCAGGTTTTGTCGGTAGACAAACCAAGTATAAGGCATCCAAGTGATTTTCCTTACCTAAAAAAGGTTTTAATTTTATACAGATTTTATACACATTTGCCGTTGTGCATTATTCTTTTACATACAAAGTTCACCCACATGGTATATGCAAGCTATAACCCTGTACTGTGTTTAATGGCTGCACCCCTGATTTGTCTCACTCACCCAACTTCAATTTAAACTGTAATTAAAACAAATTCAATCCTAGGAATCCTCATCCTCCAAATTCCATCCATGGATTTCCTCCAGAGATTCCTCTATCCTTTCTTCAAATGTATTTGAAATGTATAATAGCTCCTGCAAGTAAAAATATATAGCAGAAACGTGATGTTATGGGGATGTGAGCAACGATTGCATGTGTATCAACAATTACACTGGATATATTCCACAATGTTCAAGTGATGTATATATTTACCTTAACTATTTTTGTCATAGCTTAAACCGATTTTCAGAAAGTTTGTCAACATGGTGAAGGTCGTATTTGTTAGTAGTATAGACAGTAAGATGAAAGGTCGCGAGATTTCCCTTTCCCCTAAACGATATTATGCAGTGCCATTTTGAATCGACCGTGCCTTTCATGTTTAACATGAATATTAATGAGTCAGAAATTTTTTTAAACCCTATAAAGTCGACAATTTTAGTTTGTTGAAAATGACCAATGCATTCAAAAGTTACAGCCGTTTATGTAAAGGTACCCTATTTTGATGCCGAACACATTTGCTTCAATATAAACTCTTTTACTGTACAGCAGTGGGTAATATCTTATTGATTGTGCATTGATGAACTTGACGATGCATTCAAAATAATAAACGGGCACGCATTGTGCAGAGATACTGAAGACGATTCAATGATGGAGATCAAAGTACTGATGGTCATTTCAGATATCAGTGCACAATCTTGACAGCCAATGCCAGGAAAAAAATCATGGCGAAACAATGTAGCAACCGGAACTGGCATTTTGTTGCATTTAGGTATCATCATACTCATATAGTCCGGTTGAAGATCGTCGTCTGTGTTGTCTGTTATTTACGGATCCGTTCCAGGTCCCATCACCTCAAGCTATATAAAATATTGTTTATGAGCTAAAGACCACACAGCTCTTCTTAACAGAAACAAGGAAGGGTTTGGAAGGTCCTGATCCCGATGATTCAATAAAACATAACCGAAAGAGAACAGCTTTTTTAGAGATCTGAACATTACCTCGAGAGTCAACCCACAAGTCCTTATTTCACAGCCCATATTCAACAGCCTATTGTTTTCTTGTTGTTTTATTTCAAAAGGCATTCCTATCATAACAATTGAAAGAGACAACAGCATTTTTTTTTTGGGGGGGAGGGGAAATTAAATATCATCAGACTCATAGTCTGGTTAAAGATCGCCATCTGTTTTGTCTTTGTTTACGGATGCCAACCAAGTCCCATAACTCCAAGCTATTTAAAATATTGTCTATCAGCTTAAGACCACGTAGCTCTTCGTAACAGAAACAAGGAAGGCTCTGGAAGATCCTGATCTGGATGATTCAACAAAACAACCAAATTACAAAGCTTTCTTGGGACATCTGAGCTTTACCTCAAAAGTCAACCCATTACCAGATATTTCACAGTCCACATTCAACAGCCTATTGTTTTCTTGTTATTTTATTTCCATAGAAGTTCCTATCATAACAATTGAAAGAGACAACAGCCTTTGTTACCAGTATAGCCCAGTTTGTTCGCCGTTCAAATTGGGTACCTCCATTCAAATGACTATAACTTTTTTAACACAGTAAATTTTCTATGAAAGCTAATGAAATATGCCATCTCATACAGTATTTTTTTTACAAAAATATAGAAGGAACTGTATATATAAAATCACTGATTAGATTACACTTTATTTTGACTCACCCTGTATAATGCTTCTTTTTTATCAACAACAAAAATTTCACAATTTTTATACCCCTATTCCCAATTTGCATTTACTTTCACCGTTTTCAAAGTCAGCCTTTTAAGCAGGTCACGTTCAAAAAAACAAAAACCGTGACCATTTTTTTTCTCGTTTGGATTTTAGAATTCGCATAATGAGGTCATTAACAGGGTCGCTACGCTAGACTGTAGAGCGTCAATACGATTGACCCAACAATGTTCGTGCAACCATACAATGCTACAAAAGTTAGCTATTGATACCCACATTAATACACCGTTTTAATAATTGTCAAAACGTAACCAACCTACTTCAAGTGTGTCAGGTTAATAATAAAAAGAACGCTAAAGTATCCTGTTATCTTTACAAACGTCTCGTTCTCCAGATTACGTCACGTCACGTACATAATGCGCCATTTCATCATGTTTACTGTGTTTTGAAAGTTTAAATTTGCCCTAATACTTTAACGCTGTAAAGTTACTCCCCTCAAATACCGAAAATGTTCATAAATACAAATCCTCTGTTTAATTATAAGTTTGGTAAGGGACCGCTTCAAAACTTAATTGGCGCTTGCCTGCTAGTTCTGGTCGGTTCAAACGGAACAAACAAAAATCAACCGCCTAAAACCGGCAGACATCCGCTTGATGAGTTTTGATGC
>JXSR01S027814.1:41695-54133 GCA_000969725.1 Ophiothrix spiculata | reverse complement strand
GGGTGTTTTTTCAGCTGTTTCATATAAATAAAACACGATGCAAGTACAGTAAAACTGTGTACGGTAACAATATTGCACCCAGCCTAGTTTTTGTGCGAGTAAAATAATTTGATATCTATATTGCTAGACGATAGTTAGGGAATGATGCACACACAGGTTGCATTGTCAGGTTTTCATTTGTGTTTTAAGGAGAGAAAGATGCATTAAGATACGTTGTACTGTGACTGCTTTAATAGACTCTCATCTCAAGTACAAAAATGTACGAACTCTGAATGTCTCTAAGAGAAAAATGAAGTACTTTAAGGGCTCAACATGCCGAGCTTTAGATCTTCAGAAATTAAATCTACGTAGATAGCAAGTTAGTTTGATAGCAATGTTGGGCCAACTAACTTTTATATCTTGAATACCTTAACCATAGAGTTATTTCATACCAGCGTGGCAAATTAGTAAAAATACTTAATTATATTTTTAGGAATAGAGGATGATCTTTTTTGAAATGAAATTGTGTATTATTTTAAACTGATTGGCACAAAGTTAGGTGAATTGGACGGATGGATACGGTATGGAAGAAAAAAAGATTTTACATAAATATTTATGTGTCAAGATTGCAATTTAATATGTTGTTCTACTTACTTTGATGATTTTCATCTTTACAGCGCTATCATTTTGATTGCATTCTTACTTGCATGACATTTTGCAATCTTAAGGTAATGGTCTACCATAGAACTATAATATATTTAGGCTATAAATATCAAAATATAGGCTTTGGTGTTTTTAGCTTTCTATACTCGTTATCTATCAGATAACCAATAGTACAATTACCACAACTAAGTAGAAAATAGATCGCTAAAACAAAACAAGAAAAAAACAAAATATCAAAGTCATCTCATTTGCATAATAATGGTGGCCATTTTGGATTTGGCGGCCATTTTGGGTGATTTTTGAAAAAAATTGTTGAAATTTATCCCGGGGTAAATTCTCAAAAACGAAAGCACCTATGAGGCTAAAATTTGGCATCGAAATAGGCTAAGTAGATCAACACAAGATAATAACATAGCCCTTTTTCCAATGTTTTCTCCATATTAAAAATCTGATCAATTTTTTCCCAAACATGTGCAAAATATTCTCAGAAAACACCCTTCTTTCATGTTTTTTATTTAAATTATCAAAATTTGGACACAAAATTGAAAAATAGCTATGCTATCTGTTAGTATAATTAGGAATAATTAATCAAAAAAAACCACGATTTACTTTTTCGTGTGGACAGGAGTACCCTGGGAAAAAATCACAAAAAATTCGAGATGGCCGCCATTATTATGCAAATGAGATGACCTTGATGTCTTTTTCCTTGTTGCAATCTTCTAGTTTGATCATAAGTCATTGTATATCCAAATATGAAGTCTCTGGGACCAAAAATTAAAAACATATTTTTTTATGATAGACCATTACCTTAACAAGCATACTTTGGTAATCAATTATCGAAATGACCTTCTGTTATATTCATTTTAATTATTCCTCATAGACAGATTTAAATCTCAAACAAATGAAATTTCCACACGCTAAATGCCGTCATTTCTTTTGCCGACAGAACATTCAATATAGTGGGAGATATAGAAGTAATATGTAATATATCATTCGCGACCAGTTTAAGGTCCAAGATCATTCAACATAAAAGGTATTTAGCGTATTTAGTTTAGCATTCATTATACTCGTCTGCTACCAGGTGAAGTCACTTGCTTTTGGAGGTTGAACGCCTTTACGGGTTCAATTTGTAGTTATGATGAAATAAAATCAAGAGCACCACATAAATGCATTCTGTTTTATTGCGTATCCTTTTCACATTTTCCCCACTGATTTTTGCCGCTGAAATTGTACAAAGCCAAGGTCTCAGGATATTGATAAAAGTTATTTAAGAAACGTAGAAACCACTCTTTTCGTTTTTAAATAAGTTTGCAGTTTGAACGGGTAAAGAACTAATGCTACCATTGAAAATGAATATGCCGGTGTAGCAGGATTGTAAGTCCCCCGTTCTTATTGTCCTGGTTGTACAGCAAAGTACAGGCTAACCGCTAACAACTCTCACGCAACATTACTTTCACTGGAATATTAGTACGTGGGATGCAGGTATCCATTTTTGCATAATGCATAAAACTATACTAGAAGAAATATTGTTTATTGCTTACCGGTGTTCCGTAACTTGACCATGTGTTCTGACTACATTTTCTGACCATCTGTTCTGACCACTTGTTATATGCGCCGCTGTATAGTTTGGCGTATACAATTTAAATTTACATTGTGTGTAGAAAAGACCGTCTTGACTGTCTTAATCACATAATCACAGGGCTGTATCACATAATGATAGGGCTGTACAACGATGAAGTCAAAATGAATACGCCGGCTTAGGTTTGGCGTATAATGTTTCTCTTTAACATTGTTTGTGAAATTGACAAGTGAGTCGTCCAATGAAATAAAAAAATTATAAAATTTCCTTTGAGTCGTCACATTTATGTACTTAACTTTTGTTGCTTTATTTATTTTGTTCTGAAATTAATTAAACTGTCTTCATAATTATAAAGACAAAAACATAAAACTTACTTTCATACATATTTTTGAAACCACAAGAGAGATCTTAAAATGTAAATTAGTAAATAAAAGCTTAAATTTTATTAGGTGTCTTAAAGCTGAACTCTTAATCCATTGTATATACTTTAATGTTACTAACGTACACACAATGTAAATAAACTATACCCCGGCGTATATAACAAGTGGTCAGAATATGTACTCAGAACACCTGGTCAGGTTACGGAATACCGATTATTTACGAAAAATTTAACCAAATTTGTGATGACAGAAGACATAAACTGGTCAAAATGTAGGCAGTAAAAATAAAGAAAATAGAAGGAATTTCAAGCAGAATTTCTTTCTTAAAATTTGATCGCCTTAATCAATTTCAACAAGTAAGGTGTCATTCTAAAGCTTAGAAAATGTTGTAACAGATGAAATGATAAAATCAAATTGATTTCATCTGCAAAGTCCCCCTTTTCATGGTAATACAGCCATCACATTTGTCAAAGAAAAAATCTGAATCTACGCAATTTACCACGGTCTTCGGTCTTCGTTTTAGTCACACCAATCCTCGCATTTGCTAAAACCAAGACCGAAGACCAGGAATAGCAATCGGAATCACTATAGGTTAAAAATTCTAATTAACCCTCGCCCACCTAAGGGGACCCCCTAACGGATTGTCGCCGATTGCCCAATGACCCCGGGCATCTAAGTAATAATTGTTTTTACATCCTTTGCGGTCATTTTGATGAAAAAAGTCGGGGTACCACCTTAGGTGAGGGTAGGGTAAGCCGTCAAAGTACGTGGATAAGGGGGTCGCCGGTTTGAAAAATATCTGCATGCTAACAAGCTTACAACTTATAGAACATGTTAGAACTACCATTTCTTTATTCATTAGCAAAAAAAACCGATCAAAATCCGATCTTTAGAACTTTTATAGTGAATTTTTGAATGTTTTTCAATGTTCGCAGAAAATCAGATTTCGGCGAAATTTTCCGACCTAAAGTATTTTATGACGTCATAATTACGTAACGCCTTGACTGATATTTATGATTTTGGTATCAATAGGAAGAAGACATCCTACCCTATACTATGGTATAAAACAACCACACTTTTGGAGCGTCAATTTCATTTTCACAAGGGTAACAAACCCCCCCCCCCCCTTAGGTGACGACGTAGTTGAAAATACCTTAGGTGGACGAGGGTTAACACAAGAAGTGTCGAATAATAAATTTTACCACACAAAAGAGGCCTGTCAATCAAAGTATGGGATAGGCTTTTATCTGCGACAAAAGCAATCAAGTCTGGGCGTTTTGCTTTTGCTTTCCATCATGTAAACACAGTAGGATTGTTACGGATTGCAATTTCTCAAGAGGGGGTTATCTTTACTTTTTGACTCCAGTGAATAGAAATGAAAATGACAAGAGTATACATTTACTGCTGTTTTGGGATGGACGGTCATATATCATCATAACATGTGACCAGAGTTTGAGAATGTACAGGATTTACTCGTAAATACTTTCCCATATTTGTTTGCCCTTCACCGCATAGGCAATCTTTGCTTATCAATTACCGTAATGAACATTGTTTCATTCATTTTAATTATCCCGCAGAGACGTTTGTAAATCTCGATGCGATGAGATTCCCATGCATTGCAGTCTTGTTTTGGTGTTTTATAACTTCATCAAGAAAATGTACATAAGGAAAAGCATTTGAAAAACAGGACCAGATCTAAAACCACGTAAATTCATAAGGTATTTCGTTTATCGAAAGTTCAGACCAACACTGATACATTGAGAGCAAATTGGTCCATTTTTTAATTAGACGCTATGCTTTATGTGCTGGGTCGTTATATTAGCTGATGAATATTATCATTATTTGAAATAGTTGTGCATTACAAGAATGTATTTTATTTTGAATAACTTTAAATTGCAAATGACACGCACCGTGAGTTAATTTAGATATATTTTATTACACGCGTTCGTTATATTTTTTTACTATACTAAGGGGTCGCTTTAAAGTCTAGGATCACCGATTTACCGAAATACAGGGTGTCCCAATAAAAATGCATCACTTTTGTTTTTGATCATATCTCAAAAACCAATGGACAAAAAAATCAAGGTCTGTCACATGCCTGTTAGTGTTCAAGGGGAGAGGATCCATATGAAAGAATTTTATGTTGAAACTCTGGTCACAGGTAAAGTACTTCAAAAGAACTAAAACAATAAAGAAAAAAAATAAAGAAAATCGGACAAACCGTTTCAAAATGGCGGGAAAAAAAACACAATTTGTCGTATCGCGTCAACATTTTTCCGCCAAAAAACTCACTTCCCAATTATTTTTTTCAATAAAATTTGGCTCATATTTCTGCAAACAGAAAATTTTAATATAGTGCCATTGTTTAGAACAATAACAACTGGTCACAACCGACGGTTCCGGGCGGTCAACCGTCGGTTGAGGGTTGAGTTTAGAAGCAGTCCCCAAGTACAAATACATTCCTGAAATAAAATTTGAAAAAAAGTGTTTCGATTACGATTTTATGGGCAAAACAATTTTGAAGAGCGCCCTCGAAAATGCTTATCTATGCTTATTAGCATGGAAAGGGTGGGTCGATTTGAATTTTTTGCCAACATTTCAAACCATTTAAACAACTAAATGTATCTTCCATTACGTGTAGCAGACAATTATTCTGAACAACACAGCATACATCAATTACAAGCTTGCAGAACGTCTAATCCGATGCTTGATTTCTCGCCACAATTTCAATAACTCTTTGAATCTAAAACAAAACATAATTTAGGAAAGTCAAAACATAAAAGCTAGTATCTTTCAGAAAAAAATAACAATTTTGTTAGATATAAACGCCAGCAAAATGTTGCTGTAATACATTCAGTGACACTGCCGTTTAAGAACACAAACGAGAAAACGTGATTCGTAAACGATCCGACTGCCCGAAACCACATTTTCTCAGGTCAGCACACAAATTACAAATTTACGATTGAGATGTATGTGCTGTACGTGAGCCTAGTTAACACATCAGCGCCAGCAAAATACACCCAGCAATGATTTCATCTACAGTTACTCATTCACAAATCTGATCGACGATAGAGTGGATGTAAGCGTCTTGCCTTAGTGTCACGACAGAGGATAGTACAGGAATATTTATGGATATATTACTTTAAAAAGAGGAACTATATTAACATCTCCTGTTTGCAGAAATTGAACATTAAACGAGAACGCCAAAAATATACTGATGTTTGTAAAAGTAAGTAATTATCAACAATATATCTTTTAATAATATCTTTAAAAATATTTATTAATGACATTGTCATTTTGTCTTTAGATTGCTTGATTTCTCGCTACAATTTCAAGAGCTTTTTGAATCTAAAACAAAAACAATATTTTGGAAAGTCAAAACATTAAAGCTAGTATCTTCGGAAAAATCAACAATCTTTTTAGATATAAACGCCAGCAAAATGTTGTTGTAATACAGACAGCGACACTTTAGATAACAAATGACAAAACGTGACTTGTAAACGATCCGACTGCCCGAAGCCACATTTTCTCAGGTCAGCACACACATTACAACTTACGATTGAGATGTATGTGCTGTACGTGAGCCTAGTAAATACATCAGCGCCAGCAACATCCACCCAACAATGATTTCATATACAGTTACTCATTCACAAATCTGATCGACGATAGAGTGGATGTAAGAGTCTTGCATTAGTGTCACGACAGATGATAGTACAGGAATATTTATGGATATATTACTTTAAAAAGAGGAAATATATGAAAATCTCCTGCTTGCAGAAATAGAACATTAAACGAGAGCGCGAAAAATATACGGATGTTTGTAAAAGTAAGTAATTATCAACGTTATATCTTTTAATAATATCTTTAAAAATATTTATTAAGGACATTGTCATTTTGTCTTTAGATTGTGACTTTTATATTACGTGATGTCAATAATAAATACTCTATTCGCCCAGATATGTGCGTCCCTCTATAGTTTTGGACACAGCCAATTGTGTGTGTGAGGGGGATGATGTTTTTTGATAAGTTACTGTCAATTTGCTAATCATTATTGTTGGTAGAGTAGATTAAACACTTGTTCTAAAGAATAAATGTGTCTAACCGCGTCTAATCTTGAACATCCGGAATCAGTTTATGAAACTGTTTGAATTTTATAATTAGTTTCGGGTTCATTATGTGAATATTTAAATTCAATGTCATGTTATCAAGGAGGTACATAATAAATCAAATTAAAATATGTAAATTTTGGAAAGTCAAAACATAAAAGCTAGTATCTTTTGGAAAAAATAACAATCTTGTTAGATATAAACGCCAGCAAAATGTTGCTGTAATACAAAAAGTGACACTGCCGCTTAAGATCACAAACGAGAAAACGTGACTTGTAAACGATCCGACTGCCCGAAACCACATTTTCTCAGGTCAGCACACACATTACAAATTGCGATTGAGATGTATGTGCTGTACGTGAGCCTAGTAAATACATCAGCGCCAGCAACATCCACCCAACAATGATTTCATCTACAGTTACTCATTCACATATCTGATCGACGATAGAGTGGATGTAAGAGTCTTGCCTAAGTGTCACGACAGAAGATAGTACAGGAATATTTATGGATATATTACTTTAAAAAGAGGAAATATATGAAAATCTCCTGCTTGCATTAAAAGAGAGAGCGAAAAATATACTGACGTTTGTAAAAGTAAGTAATTATCAACAATACATCTTTTATTTATATCTTTTAAAATATTGGAAAGGACATTTCTCATATTTTCTTTAGAGTTTGTTTTCATATTGCGACTTCTATATTACGTCATAATGATGTCATATTCATAAATGACAATTAAAAAATTGAAGACGAAGCGGGACTTATACGAATACAAATGAAGTTCGGCTTGAAATAAATAATTAACAATTATTTTAAATAAAGAATCCGAAAGCAATGTTTTATCTCTTTAGTTAGTGTTCGATATAAATGTCATATAGTCTGACAATAATAATGAAAAACAATTTATTTATAGATGTGATCATTACGTTACACATTACAATTTGAGTAATAATTTTCAGATAGCTTTACCAAAAATATGCTGTTGGGTATTTTTTCAGCTGTTTCATTAAATTGAACGCGCTGCAAGTGAAACTGTGTGTGGTAACAATATTGCACCCAGCCTGGTTTTGGTTTTGTGGAATCTTTCTTATTAGACGATTGAATGTGAATAACGACTACGCAATGTGCATTGTGAGATTTAAGACATGTTTTAAGGATATTTAAGTTTGGTTTAGATAGACATTATATCCTCTAAAGCAGAGAAACGATGAAGTCTGAATGATTCAAAAATATAAATGTATTATTAATTTGTTTAAAGAATTTAAGTATTTTGTTTTGTTGGTTCCAAACTCAGCCTGGTACAATTGCTCGCCTAGTCTGATAAATATACATTTCGATGGAGTTCATAAACAGATGATGATATAGTTACACAGCAGCGTTACATTTTGTATAGCACAAACATTTTGTCTGTCTAAATCCACACAGAATCTCTAAGAAAGTTATTTCGCAACGCCTTAAAATTACATGCCTCCAGAAAAGTGTTAAACCTCATTTAATCCATATACATAAAGATTGAAACAAAATGTCAAAATACGTGGCCAGCCGCGGAAGCATACCGACAGGTACACTAGATCACCAGCAGTGTCTCTGCTATGGTGCGTTCAGGCCTGGGTGCGTTTACACTGTGACGACTTATTTCGACGTAGGGTAACGTATTTGCAACTAAAAAGTTGTAACTAAAAGCGACTGATAGTAACGATAGTGCGCGTAGCTAGCAGCGTGTGTCAGTGTTAACTGACTTAAACTAACGATGACGGGCGTAAAATTCAAAACTGCAATACGCAGGTCTACGTTGCTTGTCGTTACAACCAAGTCGTCACAGTGTAAACGCACCTTAAGGCCGTTTGGCACGCAAATAGCGCAGGAGCAGGGAAAATTAAAATGCTTTTTCTTGCTTTTTGACCAATTGTCAGTCTCAGCTCGTGGTTTCGGCGTAAGCGCTTCTTCAACTTTGTAAAATTGATATATAATTGATGGTCATGACGAAGTGACACTTTTGATTTTACCTATAACTGTGCACGTGGCATTGATGACTCAAAACCAAAATCATTGTCAAAGCTGCTATATCAAGTGACAGGTATATTGTACCGTTTGACATCATTTCCTCTTATGCAATTTGTAAAATATAACAAGACTAAAAAAATGAAACTTCTGATGCAGATTATTGATTTAACTTTCCTTTTAAAGGGGCATTAGACAAAATTTTGAAATTTTGTTTGTGGATGATTTACACTTCCTATGTAAGAAATAACAGTCAATTAACAGATATTGGGAAAACTTTGACCAAAACCTTCAAAAAAGTCAAACATTTGAATTTAATTTTATTTGTTGATTTTGGGTATGGGGTTATTCTCTAAACGTATTTATTGATGCCATACAACGAGAAAGAGCCAAAGATTTGTTTGTAAAACATTCCTTTCACGTCATAGATTGCAGAAAAATCAAAAGAAATTTTGAATTTTTATTAGATCTCCTGAAAAGGCCAATTCTAGAAATTCAACTATAGACGGCAGTATTTATCGTTGTCAACAACGATAATTACAAAATAAGAGAATATCTAAATATTTTGATATATAGCGTTTGAATTTGGCAATGAAACTTTGCATGCTGTCATTATTACCGGTAATACTTCAAATGATGCAAAAATCTTAAAATGTTTGGGGAAAAGTTTGGGGATGATGCTGAACTTGTCCAAGGCCCCTTTAAAATGCCAATGTCTTCCGCCCGCACCACTCTCTATGTGTAAGATCTGATTCGATATGAAATGTAACCGGTGTCAAGTACAGTGAGATGAATAACCTGACTAGAGCGCAAACACTTACTCCAATATGGGTCAAGCAGAAACATCTTTAACATCTTTGCTACAATATCAGCTGCAATTGTCAAATTCTGTAAAGGTTAACAGGTGGTATAATGTAGCTACGTACAAAGTTAAATGTGTAAATATTTCTTTTTCTCTAAAGTTTGATCAATTGGAATAAAAGTGACTAAATATATTTGACTATTCTTGCCGTAACCCAAATATAATCGTCGGTCGCATCACATACCGTTCTATATGACATTTTGGACTCTATATGACATTTTTTATTTGTTTTCCCAAAATTTCATACTTTACTTCATAGAATGTTGGAAAAACAGTACATATAACTGGAATGTGTTGCACAATAATTTTTTTATCAAGTATGTCAATATTTCTAAAGTTAAAGAATTCAATATGACACAGCTTACTAAATTGAAAGCGGTGGACCTGTAAATTTTATTAAGCAGGTTGCATCTAGGCCAAGTGTTATGAAGGATCGTATTGTACAACAGATTTTATAAACACATGGTTAAACTTTAAATTAGAAAACTCTAGATCTTGAAAATGCTCTCAATCATCTCCAATAATTTTTCGATTGACAATTTATAAATTTTGAAACTATAGTAAGCAACCAATCAATATATGCATTTAATTTGATTTTTTGGTACCAATTACATTTAATTGGGTCATGTCTTCAACTTAACCTGTGTCGTATACTATATATCGTCATGTGAGTGAATGAAAGTCGTATCTGCAATAGCTGCCATTTGTCTTAAATTTGGGATTGCACATTTTATATTCTCCAGTCTTGGGGTCAGTGATCAGTTCTACAGGTGACTCTGTCACCTGAAAAACTATTTCAAGAACCACTGACATAAGACAGTGGAATTTTGAGGGATTTTTCACATTCTTGTGACAAGTGGTAAAATAGATATAACTCACGGCAGCCATTGCAGATACGACTTTCTTGCACTCACATAACGATATGAGATAGTATACAAATATTTAATGCCTGAGAGTGCAATAGTACAAAATATATCATGAGGTCAAATTTGGACTTTTCTATTTCACGAGGCGTAGCCGAGTGAAATGGATCAGTCCAAATTTGACCGAATGATATATTTTGTACTATTGCACGAGCATAGGCATTCAATATTTGCTTTATATCATGATATCACACAGGTTTATTTCATGCCGTGCAATAGTACAAACTATTGCACGGCTCAAATCACTGTAATCATGATATAATGATAAATACATCATTGTACGCTCATGTGATTTCACCTGCCAGTCACTTTAGGTTTCAACATGCTCTTTTTTACCAGTTTTTTTCATAGAATCAATTAGGGAAAATATGAAGTCAAATCACTGGGAAAGGTGTTTAGTGGTAGTGAATACTGGAACCGTGATTAAACATATGATTCCAAAAACATAATGCTATAGCCCTCGTCTACCAAGGGGGGGTGTTTGTTTGTAGGCCGTAGGGTAGGTATAGGGTAGGGTCTCCTCTTTCCATTGATACCAAGATCATGAAAAATCGGTCGAGGCGTTACGTAATTATGACGTCACAAAGTATTTCCGTGCCGAAAAAAATCGACTTTTGGCAAAAATTGCCACTTTTTCAAAAAGTCGTTATTAAAGTTCTAAATGTCCAATTTTCGTCGGGGTTTTTTGCTAATAAATGAAGGAATCAGCAATTCAAACATGTTCTGTAAGATTCAAGTCAATACCATGCAGATATTTTTCAAAATGGCGATTTAAAATTTTCCGAGGTGACAACCACCTCCCCTACCCGCCGACTTTGGCGGCCTACCATAACCCCACCTTAGGTGGTACCTCCGATTTGTTTTCGTCAAAATGACCGCAAAGGATGAAAAAACAATTAATTAATTAAATGCCCGGGGTCACTTTGTTTTGCGTTTTGGTGCAATTGGCGATTATCCGTTAGGAAGACGAGGATTAATATAATTTCACCAAACCTATTTATGTATATGTTATAGAAGTTCCTTCCGAAATTATAAATATCAGAAACTGAAGCAGTATGGCTATACAAATAAACTGACTTATTTATAGATACGACGATCACGTTTACACATTACAATTTGAGCAACATATATAAATACAAGTAGCGTTGGAAATAAATGTGCTGTTGGGTGTTTTTTCAGCTGTTTCATATAAATAGAACACGCTACGAGTAAAACTGTGTACGGTAACAATATTGCACCCAGCCTAGTTTTTGTGCGAGTAAAATAATTTGATATCTATATTGCTAGACGATTGTTAGTGAATGATGCACACACAGGTTACATTGTCAGGTTTTCATTTGTGTTTTAAGGATAGAAAATGCAATAAGATACCGTGTGTTGTGATTGCTTTAATTAATAGACTCTCAACTCAAGTACATAATGTACGAACTCTGAATGTCTCCAAGAGAAAAAGTTAGTATTTTAAAAGATAAACATGCCGAGCTTTAGATCTTCTGAAATTAAATCACCATAGATAGCAAAGTTAGTTTGCCCAACGTCCAATGTTGGGCCAACTAACTTTGCTATCTGGAATTCCTTAACGATAGAGTTATTTCATACCAGCGTGGCAAAAATAGTAAAAATATTTAATTATATTGTTAGGAATAGAGGATGATGATTTTCAACTTTTTTTGAAATGAAATTGTGTATTACGAGGGTCATTCAAAAAGTTCTACCTGTTGTATCGTAACTTTTGTTCTGTTAAAGATAGCCACATGAAAATTAGTACAAATATAGCTTAGAATGTCATCTACATATGATCAAAAAATCTAATTAATACCTTTTCTAGATTTATGCAGGTGTTCTGAAAACCACGGTAAGATTTGGTACACCGGAAACGGTCAAAATATGTGCATCATTTTTAAAACTGGCTCAGATACAGTGAATTAAAAAGGTCATAATATAG
>JXSR01S027812.1:23322-47825 GCA_000969725.1 Ophiothrix spiculata | reverse complement strand
TTATCGATTGAAAATCTTGGTTTTTCAACCGATAATCCAAGATTTTCGTCGAAAATCCAAGATTTTCGAGTTACTGGACATTGAGCGCGCCATATCTATTTGATACGAAAACTCGTATCATACAGCTCTTTCACCAGTCCAACTCGTATCGCTTTTGGAACATAATAGCTGAATTACAAAGCGCGCGCAGCTGCTGCGCGTGCGAGACCAACAGCCTCGCGTTGTCCTACGCGATGCCGATAGAAACGACGCGCATAGCTGTCAATCAAACCCGGAAAATTACAAATCTAAAATTGATTGCAATGTTATAAAGATATAAGAATAAAAAATTTCCAAGCATTTTTCCTAGTATTCGAATGTTTTCTATCAACGTTTGCGTTTACTGAGTGATAAATTCGTTATCCCCTGTTTGTTCTCATGCAATACGAAACATATTAATGGTTTGGGTTCGTATCACACTCGGCTTTCAGCCTCGTGTGTTTCGAACCCAAACCATTAATATTTTCTCTTATCATTCAGTAAATAAAAATGAAACAATTTCATTGGATAATAGCTAATAAATATGTTTCTGTATTACTCTTTTTGTGTTTTGCTTTTTTGTATCGCCCATATGATATATCCCGTATCATATAGCTCTTTTACCAGTCCTACTTGTATCGCTTTCGTAACGCGCAGTTGAATTACATAGCGCGCGGTTTTGCTTGCGTGAGAGGCTTATTGCAACGCAGTGCAGTACGCGTAGCTTTCAGAAACAACGCGCATAGCTGTCAATCAAATTAAGATTTATTGTAATATTTATAAACATAATAATTAAAACAAAAATTATTTTTCCCAGCAATTAAGCTCTTTAGACTTGCTAAAACTTTATGTATACTAGCTTATACTGAATGATAAATTCGTTATCCCCTGTTTGTTCTTATGCAATACGGAACATATTAATGGTTTGGGTTCGTATCACACTCGGCTTTCATCCTCGTGTGATACGAACCCAAACCATTAATATTTTCTCGTATTGCATGAACAAACAGGGGATAACTAATAGTATTGCATGAACAAACAGGGGATAACTAATATTATTCATTCATATTGTCAGTTCTAAAAATGTTGTGACATTTTCATGTAATTAGTCTATTTGAAATACTACCCTCAAATTTTGCTCAAAATACATGATTTAGTTTGCAATACGACTTGTGGCTACAGGAAGAGAGTTTGTATTTTCAATACATTTAAACACAAAATTACAAACAGAACAGTTTTCGTTGGTACACATAATCGACCTTAAATCATTTCCCTGTTTTCTTGATATCCTCTACGACTACATGTATGATAGGTCATAATATAGCTAAAGATGAGCCTTTTGGCTCCACTGGTAATTATCCCTTCGAGCTTCAAATATGCTTTGTCTTAATGTTGTCGACAATGTCAGACGATAATAGGGCTCTCAACACGGAAGCGTCAAATCTAGATGAATGTAGATTTCCGAAGTGTAGATTGTGTCCACACGGTTACGCGTCGATCTGACTTTAGTTCAGTTTCGCGTATTTACACGCTGGGGTGCGAGTGTGCGTGGAAAAAACGTAACTATGCGTATTTACACGAGCAGTCACTTACGCTTGTGTGATCATTTGCTGAAGTCCAGTTTAATCTGGATGTAAAAAATTGTTATCAAATTATGTATTTTTTCTAAAGCAAAGTCATAAATTCAAAAGTGAATAATTGGACATAAGATAAGTATCTTTCCAAAACTAGGGTTATTGTGTTGATAGAGTCATTTCGCAAAATTGATATAAATATTAGCATACGCAGGCTTTCAACACTTACGTTTTAGCGCCCCTGGATCCAATAGCAATGATTGATCTGACAGGATGAGGGATGAGAAAAAAAATGTTTGAAACTTCAATTTCAGATTGTTTTTGGTGGATTTATGATACATTTGTTGTACCAAATTTTAGATAAAGGTTCAAATTATATTGAAATATAACCTTTTCATACCCAAAGCAATATTTCATAATTTTACAATGATATGAAGTTTGGGCAATTTTTACACTTGGAAGAGCATTCCACGTTATGTTGAGTGTGTAGTATTTACATCCTAAGTGTTAGAGGAATACATTTGCCGTTTCGTCGGAAATTTATCGATTGACGTCAGAGAAGTAATATTTTTACTTAGCCCCCCCCCAAAAAAAAAAATTAAAAAAAACCCACCACGTTTTTATGTTCTAAAATAGTAGGCAAAACTATTCGAGTATTCTCCAACTTGCATTATTAATAATACGCCATAGATAACAGCATAAAGAAGTTTGAATACTTTGACATTTTTTTGCCTGTTAAGTTTAATATTTACAAATCTGCCTTAATGAAATGATGAAGTGTCCGTATGCATAGATTTTTTTTTTCAACCATTTGTTTGATACACTATACGTATTTTAGGTTTTTAGTTTTTAAGTTGTGCAGCGCTCTGAAACATTTGCTATACGCGCTTTATAAGTGTAATTTATTATTATTGTACTGAATTATATTATCTTGTAACATTTCTTTCAAATATATAATTGAAATGTTTCTATTCAATAGATGTCTGTCACCTAACAGTGGTGCTTTACATTCGACCTACATAATAGTAGTACACATTGAGTAAGCATTAAGCTTCAAGTTCATCCATACTTTATTTCCCCATAATACCAAAATAATATCATGTTGCTCATTGATTTTCACACTTGGTAATTGTGGTAGGCTTTTATTTTGAAGAAATACAAATCAAGGTAATCCTGTTTAATGCAACATTTGAGATATCACGTCTGTTATACAGTAGCATAAAACAGATTAAAAGTGCAGTAGTATTGCAATCATGGATAGCTAATGTGATAATTTAAGGTTTGTTTGAATAGTTTACCATTCGACTGAAAAAGAGCAACTTGTGTCTATTATTTTATTTAGTTAGTTTACGATGTCTTGATAAACAATGTTACATATTTTTCTTTGTATCTAGACTAAAATAAAATAAAAACATTCTTGGTTATATTACGGACTTGGTTCATTACATACCCTATTCACTCGTCCAATTCAACTATAGATTTTCTGAATGTATATTACTGTAGTGATGGGTTATTGTGCCAACAATGATTTCAAAATACCTTTATGATGCTTCATCATAAAGTATGATGATCTGTCAAACTATAAAATGTTGGAGTATGTAATAATTCATCGTGTTTGTCAGTCGGAAAACAGTTGAATTGGACGAGTGGATACGGTATCTGTGGTAAATAAATATAAGAATATTTAACTTGCTACTGTTTCTTGTTTATGTAATCATATTATTCTTATTATCCAAATTGAATCGAAACTATATCAACAACTTTAGACAACTCATAGGGGAAATCATTTAATGACAATGCCTGCATAACAACATGGGCTGAGTTTTCTACGACGTACAACAAATTCAATGTGATATCAATAATACATAGTCCCATATCTATTATAGTTAACCTAGAATCGTGTTTATCCAAAACCCCGTAGGATTCATAATTTCAAGACTTCAATAGCTTTACATTATTCTAAAAATACCACATGCGTATACTGTACCAAAACCGAGTGAGCTTCGATCAAACCTTGGTATTTGTTCTTTTGATTTGCACCTTTAACAAAATATAATTTTTTCAGCATTCATTTTCTATAGAATATTTGAAGATTTCATGTCTCAGTGATGTATCCTTGTCTTCAACGTATGTCAAAAAATTAAGTGCTACCATTTGTGCATTATAAAAAGAATTTCTTTTTGACGGATCAACAAAAACAATATAGAATGGCGACGCATATCTGTTCCCAGTTTTACCTTTAGTTAATTATAGTTAATAGATCTTATGAAGTCAACGATATTACAAATGCTAAATCTTGGCTAATGAATATTAAGATAAAATTTACCTGAATGAACGACTGCCAAAGTGTTTAATAATAATTATGAGAACGCCACTTATCAGATAATTTTAGACGAAAGCAAATCAAATCAAAAAGAAATGTCAATCCTTTCCAGCCACATATAATCCAGTTTCATTTTTTTTAATCAGATTGTATCGCATGTCTTTTGAATTTCTAATTTCATTAAATTCGTTTTGTTTTCAATTTTATTTCAAAACCAAATATTTATCCTATACTTTGTAATAAGTAAATCTATCAAATTTCATCAAATTAATCCCCACCGGCGACCAATGCATGTATTAAGAAAAGAATGAGTGATTTCCATTACCTAAATTTCAACCCTGGATAGTACACACGCTTCCATACGTCGCAGAACTTGAGTGTAAAGGAATTAGTAAAGCTTTAGGGCTTGACGATCGTCGACCCTTATCAAAAGTATGTTTCTTTTTCATTTCGTAAGCGTAGCCTAGGGGAGGAATATCACGGTGTTTTTACTATAACATCTCTATGCTTATACAGTCATTTGGACGAATATTATGGGTCACAAATTATAATTGATCTCATTATATTTTCAATTTTCTTTCATGAACACCTGCCAATTTATCTTAAACATAGATTTTGGTAATGTGTTTTAAGAGCCTGGGATTCAGTAAAAGGTGCAAATTGAAGTTATGAAGGATTACGATTGAAATAATGATCAAAGTCGTGTAAAAATCTAGGACTTGAAATAATCAGTTAATCATACTTTCAGAAAACTGGAGTTTGGACATTAATTCACACTTTGAGAAACTGTAGTTTGGGCATTAATTAGTTTCCATCAGATTGTTTCTAGTAATGTAGCATAAATCATTACAACAATATGCGTTTTAAACATTTTTGTGATTATGATTACCAGATTCACATGAGCTTTTTGGTTACGTACCTGCCATAAAAACAAACAATGATACCAAATGTGTTCATAAAATTGCATTTTAGTTGTTACCAAACTGAATCGTATCTGTATAACCACATTTTATTTTTGATATCTGCCAAACTGTATAAGCTGGATGTGTACTGAGAACATCAGCATATGATAAAACTAATAACATTGACAAAATAAAATTCCAGTGTTTAAATAAATAAAAAAACGTAAATTTTCTCATCAATATCTATCTGAGACTGTATCGAGCCTCAATGATGCAGTTTGAAATATCTTAAATTTAAACATTACAAGACATAATGAAGGTTGTAAAAAGCTGCACGTGAAATTCGATACCTTTAATAAATATACTACAGAAACAAACGAGGCAATGCGGTTCTAGTACATTAGGTATAATGTATGCTACGGTCTTTCTTTAATTATACTTTGCAGGCAGCTCGTGTAAGCCCATGGGAAGCCCAAGAACTTATCTATTGAATGGTCGACTCTCCATGACCTTATGTCAATACCCGTGTAGAAATTCCCAGAGACCGTAATTCTATTAGCAAATTGATTGATGTGGAGGATAATGACTGCTATATTTAACCAATATATCATTTCATTTGGGTAATATTTATTAAGCCAATGTATTGCTAGTATAAATGTAAAAAAGCGATCACATAATGAAATATGTTAAAATGAACTTTTTTTCGATTTTAAGTGAAGATTTCTTTTAAATCAGTAACACATTTTGTGTAATATGGCATGTCAGCAGTAATTATTACGAAGCTGTAATTAGGTGTGAAGTTAACATAGAAGGTTTATGGTACAGATTTAGGGTTAAGGTTAGTTTTAGGTTTCTTGTCATGGCTGCCATATGTTATATCTAATTTACACCTGGTATTAGGAATGTGAACGATTTTCCAACAGTCTCCTCTATAGGTCAGTGGCTCTTGAAATTGCTGAAATGGTTCTTCAGGCCCTTCAAGTGACACCGTCACCTGAAGAAGCATATCAAGAGGCATTATCCAAGACTGGACATTGTAGAGTGTGCAATGAAAATGTATGAAAAAATAGCAGATATTGCAGCTACGACTTTCTTGCACTCACGTGGCGACATTAAAGTCTGATTATTAAAAAGGAAGAAACCAATACACAACTAGAGCTACTGTGCCCTTTGCCAAGGGCACGAGGTAAGTTACGTGGGGGAATTTTTCAATTTTTCCGAGTTACTCCTCTTCTGAAAATATACTCATCTTCTGCAAATATTAGCATCTAAGAGTTAATCACTTTAATGTCACTTCATGGTCCTATAGACGAACAATTTGACACCTTAACCTTTGAAATCGATCAGATCAAAGTTAAGAATTTGACCTTTATTTTGACCTTTGACCCCAAGGGAAAGGTCGGACAACGGGGTCACTATTGACACTTTTGATCGCTGGTCCGAGACAAACAATTTGACACCTTAATCTTTGAAATCGAACAAAGTTGAAACTTTGACCTTTCTTATGACCTCCAAGGAAAGGTCAGACGACGGGGTCACCATGGAGACTTTCGATCGCTGTTCCAAGACGAACAATTTGACACCTTAACCTGTGAAATCGGACAAAGTTGATAATTTGACTTCCCCATTAACCTTTCTTTTGACCTTTGACCGCCAAGGAAGGGTCGGACGACGGGGTGACCGTTGACACTTTTGATCGTTGGTCAGAGACGAACAATTTGACACCTCAAACATTGAAATCGGACAAAGTTGAAAATTTGACCTTGCCCCAGTTTTTTAGTTTGTCACCCATAGATGCTTGTGACCAAGTTTGGTCGAAATCCGATTCATCGTTTTTGAGTTGAAACCGTTGCCAGAAAGAAAGAAAGAAAGAAAGAAAGAAACGGCAAGAAACCAATAAGTTACGTGGTAACCACGTAACTGAAATATACTGTATAATACAAATACAACATGGTATCGAGGGAAGTAGTGAAAATTACTGATCCCGAGGTGTTGGATGCGAGTGAGTCACAAGCATCCAACACCGAGGGATCAGGAATTTTCAATACTTCTCGAAATAAACCATGTTGTATTTGTTTTACTATACCTCATAAATATTTTACTAACATTTGATATTAACACATCAAAAAATCACCCAAAAATGTCCATTCTTCTCGATCACCGTATGAATTTCCAACTGAGAAGTGATACATGTATGATTACAGGGGGTGCGATAGTAGGGGTGCGATAGTTTCTCAATTTTTTCCCTGCGTGGGCTTTACGTGCACTTGGAGGAAGTAGGCATAATACTGTCATGCGCATCAGCTTTAACTGACCAATTGTATTTCGTGGTTTCCTAATAAATATTTATGAGGTATAGTAATTTGAAATTTCACACAATGGTCTTGAAATGTTATACTCAACGTTATTATTAGTGGTATTTCAAAAAGGAACCACTGCAAAAACTCACCCATTTTGCAGAACAGTAGCACATTTTGTCACTTTCCTTTGTAAACCAGAAAAATAAAATAGGTACAGTAGGACTCTTATACTCTTTATATGTGACCGTCCATCCCCAACTAGCCTTATTAAACTTCACTCGAATTCCAGAAGTCAAGTTGTGGTCCGTTAAAGGAGTAAAATGTATAACTGAGGAAAAACGCGTTCAAAGATCAGTAAACCCTATATTATCTGTTTATTATCCTTAAAATATACAGATGTATTTCATATTTCCTATGATTTCTAGAAACTTTGCTGATGTTTTGAAGTAAACACAAGGATTGGGATTTTGTCAAAAAATCAATTTCAGCAAATTATGACATTGACACGTATTTTTACCTGTAGCGCAAAATGTTTACTGCATTTACGGCTCGTTTGAAATGGACGATCACATATATTAAATTCGAAACCATTAATGTAGTCGACATTTGGAAAACAAGCACGCTGCTCATTTTGTTCAAATCGTTTAACACAGCACGACGCAGGCATGATTTCAAGCACGTTGTATGTAAGAATCATTAATTGATGATGCTAATAATAAATCTTTAATACGTAAATTGCTTGACATGCCTTATTTGTGAAAATTAAGTGTTGCTAGCAAGATTGAACATGTCAAAATTGTTAAGTGCTCCGCCTACTTACCCTCATTTTAAATTTGCACTATATTAAACATATATTGAAATTGGATGTTCGTGTTTTGCTTGATGCTCCCATTAATTTATATAAGTCCAAACAAAACGATGTACGAATAAGTTATCCATGATTAAAGCAACATCGCCGTTGAAGATAAAACCGAAATACTCTTGTTTGTTGCATATTGTAGAAAAACAAAAGTAAATTATTACAATAACATTTTCTTTAAATTTGTTTCTAAATATGAATTTACACTTTCATTCATGACAAGGTTTCTTCCAAGTGACCTAATATTTGGCTACTCACTAAACATCTCTATTATCAAACTATATTATAAAACACAAAAAGAGAATAGAGAGAAGAGGAGAACATTAGAATGATAACAATACAAAGTATATCTTTGTTTTAATTCACTGAAAAAATAACTGCATTTTTACGGTTAAATCCCGTAAAGACAATTCACCGGTTTTGAAGTAAATTTTACGGCAAGTTTCCGTTTTTGAAGTCGCAGTTTTTTATTGGGAATATCTCGTTCAATATTTCTCGAGTAGTGTTTTCATAGAAATTGATTAAGATCAGAAATATAGTTCTCTCTTTCTTTCCTTCAAATCATCAAAATTCGTAAATATTTACGTAAACGGTGAATCTAATCTACGAGGGTCATTCAAAAAGTTCTACCTGTTGTATCATAACTTTTGTTATGTTAAAGGTATCTACTTAAAATTTGATACCAATATAGCTAGGAATGTCACCTACACATGGTGTAACAATCATATCAATATCTTTTCTAGATTTCTGTAGGTTTCCTGAAAACCACAGTAAGGTTAGGGTACACCGGAAACGGTAAAATATCTAATGACATTTCTCCTGAAATTATATGTGCAGCTTATGTATGAAAAACTATATGTAAACCCTAATAAATTTGATATGAAAGTGTACCCAACAGTCCAACAAGTCATTGTCACTGATAAATTAAACTAGTTACAGACAGAAATTACCCAGAATCCCAATATTTGAAAATATGTCTTGTACCCTCTCAGGTTTATAAATATTAGCATAGTGTGTTTCTCTGTAGCCTGACTTGTCCAAGTCCGTATTTATGTAAAAGGCAACAGTTAAAGCTACTACACCACATTTTTCAGTCTAAAACTTGAATTTGGTTGCTCTTGGTATCTACCATGAAAACATTTTAAAAATAAAGCTTCATAATGCCGCCATTTTGTATCTCGTTTTATTCAGGACAATTTCTTCGTAAACTGTGTCTTTGGTGATTTTAATATTATTGCTGGAGATGCTATTTGTTCCTATTATTGTTATCCTTGTGAATTACCATTATCTGCAGTTTGGGTCAGCTTTTTTGATCATCCCGCATAATTGTATGTTCATTCTTATGTTTTGTTATATTTTTACTGTATAGCAATACTACATGGCTATATTATGGCCTTTTTAATTTACTGTATTTGAGCCACTTTTAAAAAATGTGCACTTATTTTGACCGTTTCCGGTGCAACGAAACCCTCTGTGGTTTTCATGACACTTACAGAAATCTGGATAAGATATTAATATGATTGTTGCACAATATGTAGGGCATATTCTTAACTATATTTTTGTCAATTTTCAAGTATCTACCGTTATTAGAACAAAGTTATGATACAACAGGTAGAACTTTTTGAATGACCCTCGTATTTATTGATCGATAAGTATATATTTAAAATTCCCCTTTCACTCACCACCAGTCAGTGTAACTTCAGAATCAGGCCATAATAATGAAAGACTGTTTAATGCAGACATTTTACCGACTGTATTAAATTTTACGGGAACCTGTAAAAATTAAAGTAAATGTTTTTTTCCCGTAAAATTTACGGGAAATATTTGTCGGTGTTGGGAAAGAAAATAGATGTAGGAATATATTACTTTGAAAAGTACACGAAGAAAGTGTTTAATCTTGTGTTATTGGTAATATTCATTTTCATAATCTAGGTCCTGTCAATGTCAATGTACTTGTTTTGTTTTCTACGTAGTTCTTCTTGTTTTTAAGTTCTTCTCATTGTAATTACATCAATATTAAGAAATATGTGATGGCTCACCCCGAATGGGAGACTTTGAAAGAAATATCAATTTTTATTTTATCATTTCATCTTTTACGGCATTT
The DNA here is from genome assembly GCA_000969725.1 of Ophiothrix spiculata. Classification (NCBI taxonomy): domain Eukaryota; kingdom Metazoa; phylum Echinodermata; class Ophiuroidea; order Amphilepidida; family Ophiotrichidae; genus Ophiothrix; species Ophiothrix spiculata. The sequence goes on along the minus strand of JXSR01S027812.1, from coordinate 37,745 downwards.
CTTAGGCTTTAAATTGACACCGTACTTGAGGAAATTGATGCAAGGCGATCAAATTTTACAACAGAAATTCTGCTGGAAATTCTTTGTATTTTTTTTATATTTTTGGCTGCCTATTTTCACCGGTTTCTTGAAAAGTGTTCTGTCGCAAAGTCCCATCACCCATTGTTTCTAATGGGCTATTAAAGTCTTATCAATATTGGTTATTAAATTCTGCGAGATCTTTTGTTCCTTTTGGTACAAACTTCTCCTACTTCTAAAACAACGAGCAGAGCCTCCTGGCATATTCGTCTAGGTTTCGTCAGCTTCAAAATAAATTGAAAAATAAGATGTACTCAGAAATCAAATAATAAAAGTTGTTCGCAATTGCAGCCTACGCATCGTTTAGAATCATCCTGGTAAGTTTTCACCATGCTCTTAATTATGTCTAGACACAAATGCGTTGACTGAATTCAAATCTAGTTGTTGAAAGCCTGTAGGAATGGTCCTTGGCCGTATATGACATCATCAAAACATTTTAAGATGTCATATACCGCTGTGAACCATTCCGCGTTAACCAAAACCCTATTTTTGTAAATCGAGGGGCGTTGAAGGATCATTTTGTGCTTTGCTTCCAAGCATTCTCCTGGCGCGGTCAAGCGTGACCAAGACATTCAATCACCTGCTATCACTCTATTACAGGCAAATATTCCATATGACCACTCATTTTGAGTAGAGAAGTGACCTTGAACAAGGCGGGGTCAAATCAAATTTGACCTAAAAATCACGCTTTGAGCCATTTGTGTTGTTGCCCTCTTACCAGTACATGAGAAAATTGATCACATTTGGAGTTCCATTTCACACCCAATAAGATTACCTGTCAAATCTGGCCAAAAGCAATATAAGTTTCCATATATTTTCCTCATAACTTGACCTTTACATAAAAAGTGGTTAAAATATTGTTATTCTTTATGAGCAACCGTGTATGTTAAAGCATTTTTTGCGAATTTAAAAATACTGAAATAAAAAAATATATAGAATAAGTTTTCAAGAAAAATGACAAAAATGGAAATTTTCAATAAAATTTGATTACTTTGATGGCACATCTGCGTCTGCATAATTTCCTGCGTATATATTACGCAGCGATGCGACGCGTGATTAACCAAGTGCGTTAGTAAAGCGTGCGTTCAATGTGCATTGAAATTTGCGTACGCAAAAAGGGTGCAAGCGATTTTTTGAATTTTTACTATTCATGAAAAAATCGCTATCCCGCAGTCGTAAGCAACTGCATCTCTGAGAAAACCCTACTTATGTACTTGGATTTGTTTGAAAAATTTAGCATGAGTTAGTGCATTATTCTGTTTTTGATGGTATACCAAATTGAAATGTTAAATTATATCAAAAACAAAAGAATACACTGAAAGTATCTGCTGTCAATTTTATTTCAATACACACTAATGGTTCAAGGGACTTTTAATGTGCTCTATCTTTCAACCACAAAGACGACGCCGTTCTACGCGCAATTCCTTCTGTGATTCGAGCTTCAGAAATCAAACTGTAATGTAACCCTCTGATGCTTTTCGCACCAATAACTAATATGTGACCCGTTTGGCAAAAGGATGCAGTTGTCGACTCCTACATAGTGCTCATTGTAACATACCTTGCGTATACTTTTAAGTATACATCAGATAAGCTGGTATACATCAGTCATGCTACAATATGCACATATTTATCAAACCATATCATATAAAAATATACATAAAATTTTGGTAAGATTTATAACTAGCTTCGTACATCTTTCAACGTAGACAGAACAGACTTCGTAATATGTACTATACATCATGATATTTTCTAAGTATGATCACATACCCTTGTAAGACAAATAAACAAAAATTACATGCACACTACATAAAAAGACATCAATCTTTCATCATGTACCCATCATTATGGATTAAATCCGGACAGCTTTATAATATGTTTTCTCATTGCTTTATTACTGTATCTAGCCTATACGCAATAAGACCATTGACATCTTGCCTAAGAGAAATTCTTGGTATCCAACCACCAGACAATTATGCATGTAGACAAATTTAAAATAAATGACTGCAATAACTGCATATCCGGAGATTTCTCGGATAGAATTTCAGGTATAATAATAGTTAACTTAATATTCAAAGACAATATATGGTAATAGTTAAAGAAAATGGGGCATAATTTAAAATAAATGACTGCAATAATTGCATATCCGGAGACTTCTCGGATAGAATTTAAGGTATAATAATAGTTAACTTAATATACTAAGACAATATATGGTAATAGTTAAAGAAAATGAGGCAAAATAGATGGTACTAGTCATTTAACATGTTTAAGTTACATTTACAAGAAAGAAATTCAATATCTAGTTCGGTTCTTTTCCGTATATGGAGCTCAAACCCTGTTGAAAATACACATAATGCAAATGATTACATTGTTTATATCTTTATCAAACGCTATTGCTAGCATGATTAGTTTCTATGTAGTACATAACAAACTTTATAAGGTCGGTGTTTTTGAATCAATCATGTTCAGAATTTAAGATACTCTTTGAGCTAACTTAACTTAACTGTTTTAGTGCAATATGGTATGAATTTGATTGATAATCAGGGCATCATTTTCAAACGTATAAGAAGACTGTGTCCTATCAAGAAATTGTCCTTTAAATATTCCTTATTCCCACATCTAACTGTGAGCCCCATTAATTTACTCGATATTTTACATGTTGTTCATACGTCTATCGCCAAACAGGACACGTTGCATCCATGATTCATTACATGTAATATGTTAGGGGCTTTAATTGTTGATAGTTTTAATAAATATTTAATGTTGTTTAATAACATGACGTGCCTTGTTTAGAATAAACTGTTAAACCGATTAAACGCTTCAATCAAGACAAAACATAAACCTTCTAAGCGATGCCAACCCTTCGGTTTTGAATTAATCAACTTGCAATTAGTGGAATCTGAATTGAATTATAGGTTAATAAATGCGCATTTCATACGCGAGTGAAATGAGACAAAATCAATGCACGCGCGGTCAATTTTGATGCGTCCAATTCACGAGGCCCGTAGGGGCCGAGTGCATTGGACAGCAGTCAAAATTTACCGCAAGTACATTGATTTTGTCTCATTTTACGAGCATTATGGAATGCAAATTTATTAATCTAATTCATACACGACAGAAAAATAATATTGTATCTTTTGTGTAAAGAAATAAGGCCTTTAATGTGAACTTCTCTTAACTAAATAAATAATCACCCGACAAAAACAATGAAACATTCATATGCGCTGAACGCCCGCCACGCAAACCGGAACGCAACAAGCGCAGTGCATTGTGAAAATCCACTGCACTCCGCGTACTTTATATTCTTGTGTCCTGATTGGTTAGGTGACATGCGCAGCACACGCGGAGTGTATGAATAATGTTGAACGATAATAGAGATTCTCTGGTGAAAGATTTAAAATCCTATAAGATGCGACCCTGGCTTTTTGTTTTACTTCTGTTCGAAATTAAACATTTTTAAAAAGTAGATTAATGCTTGTTGTTTCGAACAATTAATCCTAATAGTATACAAATATTGAATGCCTGAAAGTGCAATAGTACAAAATATATCATGAGGTCAAATTTGGACTTTTCTATTTCGTGAGGCGTAGCCGAGTGAAATGGATCAGTCCAAATTTGACCGAATGATATATTTTGTACTATTGCACGTGGATAGGCATTCAATATTTGTTTTATATCATGATATCACACAGGTTTGTTTCATGCAATGGAACAAACTATTGCACGGCTCAAATCACTGCAATCATGATATAAAATAGACTATTTGAAAATAGGAGAATAAGCAAATTAGAAAAAGGTAAGTCACAAATAAACAAAAGGTGTAAACTGTAGAACAATATTATTTATATATGTCAGTACACATTGTTAATTAACGTCTCAACCCAAAATTTTTGGAATGTAATTCAGAAATAAACTTTTTAAATTTAAATTTACAAACAGACAATTTCTAGGTGTGGTGGCTTGAAGTTGTAATAGTATGAGTAACTTTGTCATCGATAATAAACATGTTCACGTGAACATGGCGAACAGTGGTATACTTAGGACAATTCAATTTACAGAGTTTATACCACAAATCAACAATAATTCATCCATCCATACCGTATATGTTTATTATGTTAATTATTTATTGCTGAATAGCGACAGAAGAATGTATAAAAATTACGTATAGATTAATGTTTCCAGTTTGACAAAATATTAGTTTGGTCAAGTTTGACCAGCTGGTGCTCTTGCAGTTACACAAAGAAAGAGGAAGAACGCATCATCTTATGTGTACCGCGTAGATGCACTCCCTTGAAAGTGGTGCCGAGCGAGACGTGGTTTTTAATTCTAACTTTGGGTTGATCGAATCGAATCAAATGCAGTCAATTGTTGAACTTACATTGATGTGAATTGAAATTGAAAATCATTTCAATCCGTGACTTTTTATACATAGGGTATTAACTCAGTATCCCGTTGCTGATCATGACCTATCGGTGATTCTGAGAAATATTTTATCCCATTTAACGGTCTTCTTATACATTTATAGGATACTATTGGACAGGACCATTTGTAGTCTTTAGATTTCAAGAGCATCAAAGCACAGGCAAGTAAAGATACATCAATAAAAATTGTAAGCAAATCCAGATGCAAAGATCAAGTTGTTCACATTTGTAGCCTCTATACTATTTACAATCACCTAGGTAAGTTTTCACCATGCTCTTCATTATGTCTAGACACAAATGCGTTGACTGATTTCAAATCTAGCTGTTGAAAGCCTCTGACTACAATGCATGTTGGGTAATACATGCAAATATATAGAATACAATATTGCATTGCCGTATTGTCAACTTTTACTGCGTACTACTTTGCCAAAGACGTATAATCAGCCATGGTGAAAATGCCTAGATAAATAGTACTTTCATGTTTATAGTCAAGCCATTATTATATAAATAAAATATGTATGCAAGTCTAGAAGTGGAAAATAACCCATGGACCTCTTACTAATCTAGCAAAGGTTTAAAAAACAAAATGAATAAGTTAAATTGTTTTGGCGTATTTAAAAACTGATTGAAAATGGTTAATCAAATTGGTATATCTTATTGCAACATGTCTATTATTAATAGGCTAGTATTGATAGGACCTTTTATTTTAATATTATTGTACATATTCCTGAATATTCACTAGCATTTAGCACCAACTGTAAGTAAACGAAAGCTATAAAAAGATCATACATAAGGATCTATACTTGCAAACATTTGTCAATATATAGCTTTCTTACTTAGTTGATAAATTTTGTTAAGGAACAAGTGGCATGAGTGCATTTTTGTCATTAATGTTGCATAAATACAATATTTAATTTAAATAAAACTTTAATCAATACCAAATAATATTATATACGCAGAAGAGTGAATCTCCTTCTTATTTTCACCAAGTAAACGTTAATATAAGAATACAGTGAGGCTTTAATGTGTTCTATATTTCTGCTACCTAGACGATGCATTCTAAGCTTAATGCCCCTTGAGATTCGTGCCCCAAGGATTAAATTGTAATGTTAACCTTTGAAACATTTCGCACCACTAACTAATTTATCAAAACACTGACTCCCCGTAATCAAAATATGTCGGTGATATTTTTACATTGTAACCTTTGTCAATGCACGAAATGTGCAGAACAGACTTCGTACACACCATTATATTTTACTAGTATGATTACATAGTCTTTCATGATAGAATTTTCTGAGACGAAAATTGATGATTACGTGCTCGTAGAATTGTTAAAGAAATAAATTAATGAAGACAGTTTAATATCAACTTTAAATATAACAAAATGAAATGACGTAAATATCAAAATTGACGAAATGAATGTTCAAAAAGAGGAAACTTTATTTAATTAAGTGAAGAAAGCAACTCAAAAAGTATCATCAGATTATTTTAACTAAAATGAAATGTAAAAGACAAAATTGCTCATAATTAATGCGACGCTATAGAAAGACATTTCGACAATGAGACTTTTAAAACGTAAACTAGTTCGTTTGAATGTTCGATGGATATGGAATTTCTTTGTTTAGAAAAATCAAACTGTAGCTTTTTATTATTATTATTATTCTTACCTAGGGAGTTACTGTCGTCAATATACAAACAATTTGTAGATTTTATATCTCGGTGAACATTGTCCAAGTGTAAAAGTAAAAAATCCAGCCGACAGTATTCTGTTTTTGGAGTACCAGCAATAATTTGTTATAATTTATATACATGTACAAGTTATCCTTGTTCATGTTGTTAGCGCTTGTATAATAATACCTTTGGGGACTTATTTTTATAATGTGACCTGTCAGTATTGATTCACGATCAGACATTTAGACTATTCCAAATATTTCTTGAGCTCAGGTTTAAAACAGCAATATTGATGACACTTGTTAGATTCTATTTTGGTTGTTAAGGCTACATTACATTAACTGTTAAGAAAAATGTGAATCAGGTATGCTTTTTAATCGTGAAAATAGAAATAGTTTCTATTGTAATTGTACGGACTTGAAAAAAGGGCGACGAGTTCTGACCAAGAAAGTATCATACCCATCAGACCATTACGTAGACAACCTTGAAATAAATGACTGCACACCCACAGACATCTATCGCAATTTTAGATTTAATAATTTTCCACATAATTCATTAGGGCCAGGTTATTCACATTAATAATTGAAGCAAATGTTTACGGAGGCAAATTAGAGGATTGATGTCTTTTAAGTGCTAATCCTAAGTAGAGGTTGGCGTCTCATGTGAAATCCAATCAGGAAATGTCATCGTACTTACAACATGTGTCGCATCTCTCTATTAAGAAACATGTTGTATTATTCAATTAACATTTTATGGGAAAGCTTAGTTTAATCTCAAATGGTTAGAAATGTATTTTAATTGTAATAACATCATTTCTCAATTTATTTGTTTTATTTGATCAAAACATACAAAAGTAAAAAAACACACCAAACACTCTCATTTTCCTCATAATACTTGAATGGCCTGCAGCACGAGCTGTGGATTGAGGAAAGATGACCGAATGACTTGTAGATATTAGGTTCTTCAATTAGACTGTGCCATGATAATATCACATAAGCTTCTAATCCTTTGTATTATCATCATCCTCACGTTTTCTTAAGCCTCTATACAAGAGGCCTAGTTCTCTTTACATTTGGTTTTATTTATTGCAACGTTAAATTTATATCGTTTGGTCAAAATTTATTGAAATACTTATGCCAAATATGATTGGAACATTTTGTCAAAAAGACACAATCCTGCACCTCAATCATTATGATCCAGGTTAATACATTCGTGTTAAAACGTTCACCATGTGCTTACTTAGGAACATCATTTTGCTTCCACTGTCTTGAGGTAAAACATAGACGAATAGTGCTAAAATTCCGATTTGTTTTATGTGTATTCTTTATCATTTGTTTAAAAAAAAACGAATCTTTAACAAGATCCTTTTGGTCAAAAATAGAAGACAGCGTTGCAACACTTCACTCCTATAAACAATTTCTATATTAACCACATTTGTAAGTAGTGTATCGCTTGGTGCTTTGTAAGAATATATATGCGTAAAGTTCCCTCGAGAATTTACAAGAATCAAATATTAATGTCTGCCCTTTGTGACACATATCTTACTTGTTCTGGTCATCATTTTCTGCACTAGTATTCTAGTAACCTAAATCCGTCTATACAAGTGTTTTATACGAGACACAATAAGATGGTGCATATAAATCCAACACACTATCAAAAAATAATAGTAAAGTCGATCAATTTAAAAATTGACTTTTTGATATAATTTGATAATTCTCCAAATCATTATTTTGTAGGATCGTGGTGGTTAAGATTTTCTTGTACGTAGTACAACAGCTTACAACCTATTACAACATTTCATGATTTCTTTCCATTCATGCGAAAGCTATCACGCCGAATTTTCAAACTAAATATTTAGGGTGGTGTAAAAGTGTAAAGAGGATAAATATGTTCTAATCACAATCTTTCTTCAGCACAAAAATAAAAAGCTGGAATTTTTTTGCTTTGAACATCTTTTGAACTTCTGACGTCTTAGACCAGAACTCGTCCGGAAAGCGTCTGATGTGTTTAAATTTTCATTTTTGTTTCAATTTTTTTTCAAATTTTATCAAATTTTCAGTGTAGAAAATAGAATAGGATTCCTATAGGATACTTGTGCATACATCAAAATAAATTCATGTGCACAAACAAAGATTTACATTTACCGCAACAATTAAACATTTGAGGCTAATTTGTATTTTCCTTTGTATTTGTATTTATATGAAAATGTCTATATAACCCATCCATACCTAAAACACAAAACCAACCATACTTTTTTAACTAGTTTGAGCTATCACCAATTGCGACTTTCCCCTCCTTTCATTGAAGCGCCTTATATATATATACTCTAAGCCACGATTGTAATAACTTCCTACGCATCGATTTGTGACACAGTTAAATTCAATCAAAAATGGTTTCATATGGTTTTATTCGTGGTTATAAAGAGCTCATACTAATAAAATAAATCCAACTTACCATTATCATTGTTTTTTCTTTAAAATGAAATGGTTTATTTTATGATAATATATTTTTTTTTTTGTCCAATAACAAATATTCACATGGAGTCTTGATCGATATTTTGTTTTTGTACGTACGTCGATACTTGAGTCTAGGATAAAGTCATGCATTTAGATGAAACAAAAATGAGCATGAGATGCGGAACTGTTAGCTTTTCATAGGTCAAAGGTCAGAAAATTACTGCGCAAATTAACAAGTAATGGGAAATATCAAGGAAGGCTCACAGGGCGGTGTTCTTGCAGAATAACCTTCACTACTGACATCTTAGATCACTTGTTAACATTCTTAGCAAGGTTTAGTGCGACAAATCAGTTTGAATTTTGCATTACCATAAAAACAAGCTGACAATGTGATGGATTCTTTCTAAAACATCAATAATTCCTGAAGCATTATTTTATAATGCCTTAAGAATTCGAATTTCATAGAATATTTTCAGATTTACCTCCTTTACTTTGCAGTACAACAATAGCTTGAGGGTAAAGAATTAATTGAAGTGAGCACTAACGAGGAAGGCGTTCCATCTGATGCGATTAGTACTTCCTGAAGTATGACTACAGATAATGAAAGTAATTGACTACATAATCAACCCAAATCATTACAGCTGTATACGATGGAATTTTTTTATTATCATTATTTTTGTGGCACCCTTTTCCATCGGCTATTAGCTGTTAGAAATTAACCGTAAAATAATTGCTGCATAATTCTTGTATTTATATTATAAGAATCAGTGGGCTCATTCCAGTGAAAACTAAACCTTTTTTGATTTCAAGCAAAAAATCAGCTTTTTTATTCGACCATATGAGCAGTTTTTTCAGTCATACGTTTGTTACTTGGTACGTGAAAAGTATTTTCTAATCAGAAATTTTGAATTTTTTCTATCCGTGCATGAATGAGCACATGTTTTATTTCAAAAATGTCACAAACGTTACCGAAAAGTTACACCACAATGTCACAAACGTTACCAGACGTTACCAAACAAAACATTGCATTAAAAGAAATCCTGACGATAGAATTTCCTGCCACTTTTATGAACTATTTATAAATATGTTACGCATCATCTGTGAAAAGTGCAATAAAAAATTTGCTAGCATGTCAGAGAATTTTTATTTTGATGTCATTTGGAGCAAAAAACCATTTCCGTGCGCGGTCACAAACGTTACCGAACGTTACATGAACTTTATTCAGTATTTTGGCAATTATTTTAATCTTTAAACACCTGTATGTCTTGATCTCACCAGTGAGCACCATTATCAACAACAAACTCGTTGATATAATGTTTATGCTAGGTTCTATGGCCATTTAAAAGTGAAATTTTTCAATTTTTCGGTCACAAACGTAACTTTGGAATCACCCAGTGGTGTTGTTGTAAAATCTGTAAAGTACGGTATTTAATCTGGTAAATGGGATTCATCATAATTACCAAATCATGAAATTAAATATCGTATTTTTACAGATTTTTGCTAATAATTATACCGTATTTTTACAGATCATTTTTTAAAACCGTGCGTTGTTTCAACATGAGATATACGTTTAACAAGCCAGTGGGCGCTTTACAATAAACAATGAGTGTCATGTCCATATACCATTCTAATTTCAACCTTAACAACAGTGATTCTTCAAATGTCAATACAAGAAAAGACGTTAAAATACAGCATTACTTTTATTTAGATTATGGATATTTCTAAGAGTTTGTTCATGTAGGTTTTTTTCGGGGAATCCTTTGTATTGACGAAGTGCAATATGCTGTTTCAGATAAATATATCAGAGAAATAACTGCTGCAGATATGAAAAGCGACAACTGAAAATCCTTCACCTTAGATGAAGTGTATGGATTATGACATACAAGTTGTCTGATGTCTTGAAGACGGCTATAAAATATGCAAAACGTCATTCTATAATCAGAAATGCACATAATAAGCTTTTGATAGAGCACTCCGATATATTAAATACCCCAAGTTTTTATTCACTCTGATACTTGATATACGAGAACTCTGTCACAGATCAAGCTCTAATCACACCTTGTCTCAGGGTTTACAAACGTTGCATTTATATTCTGATAAATACACAAAGAAACTGAAATATTAGAAAGTTTGCACTCTCGATCATGCAAAAACATGCCTAAATCCTCACCGTTTTTCAGTTATTCTCAGTAGCAGGATACACACAGAAAAAGATTTGTTTAAAACTCTTTGTCATTAATTAATAAAACATTTTGAACAATTTTTCTTTCAATGTCTCAAAGATTAAATATGATAAGGAGATGGTAATTTTGTCAATAAAAACAACATTAAAACATTTAGACTTTACAGTTTTGATAATCATTCTTCCTAAATGCACGATATTTAAGTTAATACTTCTATTTACATCATCGTAATAAAGAGTACTCTTACTTTGCATTGTTTAGTTTGGGTCTTATGTTTCCACCAGGCACCGATTTGGTGCCTTTAATAGTATATAAGACCTGAGGCCCTTAAACTAAATAACAACTACATATCTCTTTTTTACAGTAATTCAAAAATATTCGTTGCAACTACATGGATGCAATGCTTTTATGAATTTTAAGAGTAGCAAACACATATTGTGAGAGCAATTTTGTGTTTTATTAAACTCACTACCACCACCAGGTATACACTGTATGCAGCGCCCCATGAAGGAGCATTCGCACAGGGGACCCACGGCTTTTGCTTAGGGTTTGGCTTGGATTAGTTGTTTGTTTGTTTTTCCATGCACACTGCAAGAAAGTTGGGCAATTTGGGGGTGATTTCGCCCAACGTTGATGAAGTATACATCCCTACCAACGTTGGGCAAATCACAAATAACACTGTTGGGCACACATGCCCGCCCTAATGTTGGGCAAAACTATTTGAGCGGAAACACGAGCCCATCTGCCATCTGTGGGGTAAAAGTAATACAAAGTTTTGGCAAAAGTGTCTAATCTACGGTGCTTTTTTAGTTTGCCCAACAGTTGGTAGGATGTATATTTGCCGAACTTTTTTGCAGTGCATTTAGCTAACAATCGTTCATCCTATCCCGGGATGATTTATTCTAATGCATGTCCACAATTCTATGTAATGTAGTCGAGACACGTGAAATAATGAATTTTATAGAAATCCGTAAAATAAAGGACAGTTTCTCGTAAATTATGTGATTGTGCAGGGTACAATTTTAAGAATCTAAGATTACGATGTCTGTCCTATTACATAGTTTTTTACAGAGGCACTGTGTAAATTTACCCAGTGTTTTGATTTTTGTTCTTCATAGTAGAAATAACAAAACATTAACGCATGAAAATGACATATTCTCTGAATGAACCAGGGAAGAAATACTCAAAGAATGCGCATTAATGAATTTTGCACATTCAGGAAAAAACATCTGATTTGGGATGAAAATATGTTGCTTAAATCAACTTGATATTCAGTAAATAATAATGATAAATATCAATATGATACAAATCACCCTATTGAAAGATACTAATTAATGTAAATTGACAAGAAAAAGCATTTACCACCCTCGCCTATCGCATTACACAATTCATAATAGTAAAATGTTTACCTATATACTGTTTTAAAAATTGATACACCACATCCCCAAGGAATGTAACTATTTGCCTGCTTCTCAAATGTAAATATATCCGACTCAAATATCTCACAATGCGAAGAAAAGGGATTTCTTGATTATAGTGATGCGATCGTGTATTCCTTTGAAATACTTTGTCTGAACAAAGTTAACTGTATCCTGTATTCCCAAATCTGGGAAGAAAGTCAAACAAATTTGATAGATTTGTGATATTTGAATTCCCAAATGATTTGATTGAATCAATTTTTTTCCAAATATATATCAAAACTTAACTTGAAAAATAGTAGACTAGGAGACTTGCAAGTGTTAGAATCAATCTATAATATCACTTCACATCCGTTGTCTATTGTAGGTAATGTAGTATTTTGTTTCACTGATCATCCTTCTGTGGTTTTATGTAATATAAGCTAGAGTGATAAAAGAATTCTGATTTTATTCTTGTTTACACATTCTAAATATGGGTTTACGCATAATACTTCTGAGAAAGTTTGATTGCTAAGAATATCAGAATTGTACCCCTTATGGCACCTGCCAGAATAGAAAATAACAGTCAACTTACAAATATTACAAAAATTTAATGCAAATCTTGTATAGAGACAGATAGCACGTACATGAACATGTACATATATGCTAAACTTTGGGTTTTGGTATCATGAAAAATATTGCTATTTTGTAAATCTATAAATTCATTAAATATGATATCAATCATGTTTGGCAGTAGTAATATGTTTACAATAATGTTCAATAGTGTCTCAGTCATCATTTGACTCTGCCATCATTATTTTCCCTATGATGTAAACTTGAAACCACTCATTAAAGTTTAAAACACTTGCAGTTTTTGTGTCTCCATATGTGATCCATTCATTAACCCTAACGGATTTCTTAACTTGTTCTGTTTCTCCTCGAAAAGGTAAGGGTGAAAACGCATGTTAGTACCGGGGACCTCTCGTCCCCTAAGAGAGTGACACCCATAGCAAGCCTCCACTGAATCGCTACCCGGACAGCGATTTGTTTCGTGCATAACCCCCGTCTGTGACGTATGAATTGTCGACTTTTTTGTGAATTTCTACAGTGAGATTTGGTGAGATCTGGATCGGTGAGGGTTAATCCATTTTAGAGAACTACCATCAATATGATATGATTTTCCTTCATTGGGTGTTTTTGAACAAAATGAGTTCATTTTGAAGAGCCAGTTACCATGGTTACTGTGTTGAGAATAAGTCACGCACAGTACATGACCAAATGAGAATGATTTTCAATATCAAAGGTTTTAATCAGAATAAAGGTTCGATATCATTGCGTTTCTTTAAATATTCAGCTCATAATCTACGGTATGCTAATAATACAATATCCATTATCCACAGGCAAATTGTGCAATTTCGGGTATGATAATAAACATAATTCCCTACGACAATCCATTGTAACAATTCACGACAATGCTTACGGAAACAAATTAAAGTGTCATTTTACTGCTAATCTTAAGTAAATGTTGTTGTCATTGTTTGCGAACAGTTTTTTAATTTTCATGTAAAGTCAGCAACATAATTCACTCTGCATTCTACATTACACGTTGTTCATTTCGCTAAACAAAACACGATGCAACCATGATTACGGCATATAATATGTAAGGGTCTTTAATATTTGATTGCTGTTGATAAATACTTGATATGCTTAATTACTTGTCTTGCCTACTTTATAATAAATTAAACGCTTCTCCCGGATAATAAATGTAAAAGCTGCAAAGCGTTAATTTAATTTTAATCAACTTGTATGTATAGAAATCGGAATTGATAATGTCAAATAGTCATGGTGACTTAATTATAGGATGTCCACGAATGATTTATACCCGGCTATTTTTTTTTTATAGACCAGTGGGTAAGGTTTTGGTAAATTTTTTCTAGTTTTCAATTTATAAATGTCTTCAGGTATCTGAAGAATTTTGAATTTTTCAAATCGAATGTCCCTGTGGAAAGTTATAGAGATTTTGCCAAACAGGGTATTTTTGCGAATTGCAAATTTGTAATCAGAGAAATTTGATAAAAAACCTTGACACCGGGGAGCACGGGGACCCCCGGGGCATCCGTCTGCTATTTTTATATTACATATGTAGATAGACTCCCTGTAGTATGCTGACTATGTGGCTTCAGGGACCCCATGTGAAAAGTGCACACAGACCCCCCTACG
>JXSR01S027811.1:49966-60646 GCA_000969725.1 Ophiothrix spiculata | reverse complement strand
AAGAGAAGAGTTCTTCATTGCCTTCAACTTTATCCATCTCTTACGGCAATTTCTAGTGTTTTAAACGGATGAATGCACCTGAAAAGACTGTAGTATTCCAACGACTTTTTCCCTGATTGTAGGTCCGACCGGGAATCAAACCTGGGCCGCAGCAGTGAAAGGCGCGGTCAGAAACGCTGCGCCAACCCGTCCCCCCATTTTTGTTAAAATGTGAGTAGTTGAATATCTTTATTCAGGTTAAATTTGTCCAATGCAATGAAAGTTGTTGAAGTTAAAATGTGAAATGGTTGTGCATGAAAATTATACCTAGCAAGTAGCATATTTACTATTTCATATGGGTAGATGTGTTTCTGACATAGGTAGTTGTTTGTTCTGTCATATCTCTGTAACAGAATGTCCTATGCCTTTAATTTTGATATCATTTTAAAGCTGGTTAAACAAGCTTTCCAGTTATACCAAAAACTCAATTTTGATTTTTGGACCCAATATGTGACCTGTCACTTATCACTACAAGAATTAAAAGAGAAGATGAGAGTAGTTCTTGATCTCTTATCAACAACCACAAGGCATGTGGTATGATTCAACTCATATTTGGTGATTTATTGGGTCTTTTGTTTCATACCGGGATTTCAGTAAAACATGCAAAGAGCTGCACAATGTATGGGATGGAGAGATTGCTTTAGACCAAGTAATGTACCCATTTGAAGTGTAGTTTACGATATTTAGGGGTTTTGTACATTTCCGTGACTTCCAACCCGCATAAAACTAAACTGTACATCAAATATTGACCAAAATTACAAATAGTAATGCCTGTTGCAGCTGTCAAAGAAAATAGTAAAGAATTGATAACAGACAGCGCTTCAAGCACAGATTAATCATTTTATGTTTTCTCCTACTCCATATGTCATTTCTCTCAACCATCGGTATGTTTTCTATTATATAGACTCATATAGGGGTCATCTTGGGAACCTTGAAATTACTGCATGGGTTTTGTTAAGATTAAACTGTCAAAAATAACTCTCCTACCATCCGTCATACAGTTTCCATTAGCTTTACCTTAAATCTTTATCTCAAATGCATTTAATGACAGGTAAAATTTGGAAAGTTGAATACTTTTTTCCTTAAAACTTTTGTACAATAAATGGGTTCTTGCTTTATCAAATTCATAAGTTTTAGAAGTCACAATCAGTTAAATTGGCTGTTACAATTGTACAACACATTTATTTTACCAAGATATTCAATCCACATGGCAAGATAATAATTGATTGCGATATGAGTATGAATGCAACAATGACCCAAGTCCAGTGTTGAAATTTACAAATTGCAAAGTGTTGCAAGGACATGTACGACATATACTGTTAAAGCAACATTTTTACATTGACATTCATTAATAAGTTTACAATGTAAGCCAAATAGACTTGACAATATTTTTTTTTCCTCAAATATGAATATAGTGAACTTGGTTCTTTGTTGCACTCTGGTATTCAATTGTAAACTTGGCAAAGTTAGCAGATAATTTACACCTGTAAGTGTGATTCAGCTAATGATACAGCTCTTGTGTTCACACCAGGTAAATGATTTGGTAGAATATGTATCCATTCAGCTATGTAAAAGTTCCACTTATGATAACTTCTAAAAAAAGATTCCATTCCTAACATAAATTGTGAGCAATTACACATAGGCGCAATTTCTGCTGAATTATTGAACAGGATGCAATGCAGATGAACAAGTAATACCTGCAAGTGTGATTCAATTACCAATGTTAACAGCTGGCACAGTGTGCAGACAAACCAAAAGAATTTTCAGTCAGTGGAGGTGTACCATTTTACTGTGTCACTGATAAGGTAGCTGTTTCAAAACTCAACCGGCGGCTGACCACTAAAAACCTGCGGTTTCTTCTTTAGAACAATAGCAACCGGCGGTTTCTGTCAGACATGCCGGTTTAGTTTTGAAGTGTTCCCTAAGCGTTTCCCTATCACATCCACACTTATGTGTAGCAGAGATTCTCACAAAAGTGAATAATCAAAAAGAATATGGCCCTAATATTTCATGACTAGAAGCAATACTCATACATTTTTCTACCAATTTGTTTGTATGAAAGCATTATTGCTAACAAACTTGATAGTTGTAATTTTCAAAGTATGCTTCCATTGTCAGAGTACAGGATCATTCAAAAGA
This sequence comes from Ophiothrix spiculata, assembly GCA_000969725.1. Lineage (NCBI taxonomy): Eukaryota > Metazoa > Echinodermata > Ophiuroidea > Amphilepidida > Ophiotrichidae > Ophiothrix > Ophiothrix spiculata. Next base: position 58,468 of record JXSR01S027811.1, on the reverse strand, counting down.
AGAAAATAGGACTTTCCCGCCATGCCTAGCTTCAAATGCAGGCATGAGAATTTTCAGATAATTATCTGATTTCAGATATTTTGTCATCCAAAATCATCCAAATTCAGATAATTTGGGGGTTGATTTAACCTTTTTAGTGTTTTGGGGGTTAGATTTTACTAAATTCATTCTCATGCCTGCAAATGGGATTTTGTGTACAGGTTGTTATGAGAGGGTTTAGGGACAAAACATATCTGAAATGTAATTGGGTTGAGGTTTGCTGATTGTGCTATGTTTCATCCCTAAGCCCTAAAGGTATCATGGGAAGGTCCTGATATCTTCTTTGGATCATGCAATAAAAGCTGCAAGTGTAACCTTAATTGGTAAATGATAGTTTGCATTTGCAAAAGGAATTGACACATTAGCAATTTAATCTAATTATTTAATTAACAAGTGTTTGTTTGTTCGTTTGTTTGTTTGTTTTATGTTCCTTCAAAGTATTAGGACCTACTAAGAGAAAAGTTTATGTAACTGTATTAAATATCTCTGAGATAAAGATTTACAACCAACACTGCTACACTAATTCACTATATCTAAAAGCTTTTGACTAATTATATTTATAATTTTATGCTGATGTACAACATTTTCAATTTTTTCTATTGAGTTATCAGAAATAAAGTATCTTTGCATATACAGGACACCCCTTTTGCTGTTGAGTTGATTTGAATGTGATGGTTTTGAAGGATAGCAAACAGTTTTATGTTTACACACTACTTTATATTTTTGTTCTTTTATTTTATTACCAGATATTAGACCAGTTCTATATGAAGATTGGATGAGAATAGATGAAGAAGAAAGGAGAAGAGGGGAGCTAATTGGCAAGCCAAGGGAAAAGATATTCAGAACAGCTGAAATGCTACAGTATGCTTTCAAACTTAAAGAATAAATGGTAGGCATGTGTTTTATTCTAATGAAAAGTTTTAATTTGTAAGCCATTCCATGAACCATTTGACTGTTTAAGGTGTTTCTTCTGAGTAGCTGTTGCTAACTGTGTGATAACTTTCATAGTGAAATTTAACATGCTTGGTTAATCAGTGCCAACATCCTTGCATAATATCTATGTAGATGCAGGCGTTTATGCAGATGCAGATGCACCATCAAATAATCAAATTTAATTCAATATGTCTGTTTTCTATGGAGCATTTATTTTTAGAGCACCTAGAAATTGACTTTTGGTGTGGTTAATCATGCAATTTTTTTGGAAATGTACCTTTATAGATGCTAATATCTAAAAAATGAGCACTAAAATCAATACAAATAAATCTACAAAGTACTAAATTCTAGGAAATTCTGTGATGATTTTGTCTTTCAGATGTAAGAAGTTTCAATTATTATACATGTACAAGCATGTCCCCCTGCAGTGAGGTTATTTCCCTCTCCTTGTCTTGTCATGATTGCTTGGATTTCCCATAGTGTGCTTCTTTACCTTGTTTGTTACCTGTTTTGCAACAGGGCGTGATCTTTTATCATGGTGACAAGTAGTAGGTACCACTCTTATCTGTGTTCGACTATTAATGCCTAGGTGTGCTTTCAACATAAAAAAATTGTGAAATTAAGAAATCTCCCTCAAGGAATGCACATCTCAAGTAGTTACTAGTCCTTTCTACACAAATAGCAGAATATGGCTAAACATTACTGAAATACATACAGTTCACTACATTAATTCTGCTGAGTGTTTCCAGTGAGTGAGAGTCTACTATACCCCCTTACGCAACACTGCTGTCAAATACTGCATAGTAAGATATATTCATTCCAAATAATTTTATGTAACTTTGTGTAATTTGCATTATATATTCCTGTGCTATCATATGTTGGGAAATAGTCTTCAATGAAAATGCTAAAATAGATAGATGCTGTCATCCAGGTACAACCTCTATTAAAAGAGCCAAAATCTGTTTAGATATTTCTATATATAATTGATTAAGAATATGCTTAGCTTTGTAATGAACGATAATAATAATGATACTCATTTTTTATTTCAAGGTCAAAATTTTTTTTACATTATTAATCACACCAAAACACACCCAACGCAATCTATAGGCCGGAGCTTAATCATTGCCAATGTTGCAATATTGCAATAATTATACAAAGTCACAACAAACTTCTAACCCCGGCAGGCAATGATGATAAAGTGCCTTGCCCAAAGACACAACATGTTGGCACAAACGGGGCTCAAACTCAAATATTCATTATTGAGATTTAAACACTTTATGGCATAAAGCCAAATGAAGGAAGTGGTATTGGGATATGGGGCCTCATGATGTTCGAATGTAATAAGCACCTTTTCTCTCTACATGGAAATTCAATAATTCAATTTTTTTAAGAATTTGTAATTATGTGAGATATACACTGTAGTCCAACAATTGATCTTCTGAATTAATGGTTGCTTTACTGTTGAGTTATTTCTTCACAGTGTTATTCTTAATGACAATCTTTACAGAGTAAGTAATTTATAATAATAATTTACAAAAAAAAAATACTTGGAAAATACCATATTATGCTACATCCAAGACTGTTCTCAAGAAATGGAGGTATACTTGCTATGCTTCAACATTATGTACCAAAGATGTATTTTATATTCATTATCTTGTACTTTAATATTATCATGTTCTTTGATTAAGGCATTGTTAGTTGGAATAATACATACAAAAGCTATATGGTGGCATGTCATTAGGTGGGTATGCTAAGAAAGGTGGTGTTGTTACATTTTTTCATGGGTTCTCAATCTTAATTTGATGTAAATTCACTACTCCTAGGCCTATGGACTTGTTTTAATGTCTCATTAGAAAGCTTACACTTTCAGCTATTTGTGGCATTAATTTGGTCTTCATGGGTTACATGATTTAAGAGAGACAATGGTTTGAACTTGGAAGTACAAGGGTGGTGGTGCCTACGGATGGGGTGCCTACGGATGCGGTAGATAGCCAAATTGAGATAATATCACCATTTTGGAAGGTTTGACACTGTTGGAACATTCAGAAATGGATTATGTGACCTCAAATACATACAGATAGTCACCAACATGGCTAAAATTTGGTATATAATTACAGTAATTGGCAAATTTATCATTTTTAGACCTTCCTCTGACCCCCTCCCCCTCGATCAGTTTTTTGGGCAGCACCTTCTCATTTTTTGTCTGATTTTGACAAATGTTCAGGGGATCAAGCTGCATCAAATAAGAATTAGGACAGAATGATTTGAAACATCACCATTTTCTCCCCTTGTATAGCCCGCCTCAAATTAATTGAAGGTCATTAACACCAAGACCCTCAGAGGTCTGTTTCAAGTTTAATGCATCAAAGTAACTATTAAAGTGTTTATAACATATCCTGAAAAATGAACTGTTTACCAATAATCTTTCCAATTTATGACTTGCTTTAGTAAAAACAGGCAATTTTGAGAAAAACACGTTTGAAAATTACAGTTTGCATTGCTGTCTATGGAGTAATTAACCATTAATTAGCTCATTATGCCAAAACAAAAGTGATATTTGGCTAAACAGTTACTTGAATTGAAAGAGATCAATAATATTAACATCATATCAAAAAATGTTTTTTTTGACCATTTTGACCTTGTAACACATTTTTGACCAATGCCACCATATAGATAAATTTATTAAATTACCAAAAAATGGCTACATTAAAGAGAACAATTTTATACGAGCATTATTATTAACTTCTCAAAAAGTCATTTATTCAAAATCTTTATTTGCTACTTACAGCTCATTTTGCCAGAGCAACCCACATACATTAAAACAATACTAAAACATTTTGATTAAGAATTGTTTTTAGTAAAAACCAGCCTAAAATTAAGAAAGTGGCTATCTAAAAGTTTGTTCAAGTGTATTTCTTCAAAAACTTGATTTGCTACTGGAAAATAGTAAAAGAGCACTTGCATGCTTTCCTATACCAATGCATAATGTAGAATCAAATTCGAGATCCCAAATTTAATTCAACACATGGCCATAACAGGAAAAGTAAGCATATTTAAGCCAAATCATTTTGAGGGTGTTGATATCTACCAAAAACAAACCCAATAAGCTAAAAAAATCAAAAGTCATGGGCGACAGGGCGCTTAATTTTAACACTTTATAGTTGCTTTATTTATTGTATTGCTAGTTGGGATAATACATGCAAACGCTATATAAAGACAAAGTTATTAAATTACAAAAAAAATTGCAATAAAGGAACAATTTCATATGATCATTATTAAAGATGCCATACAGGACCATTATCTTTGAAACACAATGTTTTAAATATATGTGATACACTTTAACTTGAACCAGGTATAATTATGTACATAAAAAAAACCCATTTCTTTAGTGTCTTTTTAGAATATAATTAGAAATAAGCCAACACAGGATACCTCGGACGATAGTGACAACAAAACAGAGCAAAACTTGCTAGACCATAAAGTTAGAACAACTGGACCAATTTTATGGAATAATGTAGATCTCTCTAGCATTTAGAAAGTCATGAATTCAACGTCATTGCCAGTTGCAAAAAATTTGTTAGCTTTGGGTTTAAATGTGCCTGGCTTGTTTTGTTTTGTTTCTTAATTGTGTTTTGCTTTTCATTTGTGTATTTGAAACTTTTGTTTTACCATGGGTGGTCCCTTCAGGCCTTTATGGTCTTTTGACCATTCCCAGAACATCATTGTTATGTTTATGTAAGATATTTTGAATAAAATGATTGATTAATAAATAGTGGTATTGTGGTGAGTTATTGGTAGTTTTATTCTTTTGTCTAATAAATCAAACAATTAAATTAATCAATGTGAGTAGGGTTGCATACAGGTATGAATGACTTCAGTTCATTAACATAAACAGTGCACAAAATTATCAGAGTGGGATTAAAGGATTAATGACGTTCATGAATTCCCAATAATCTCGATACACTCTATGTCTAACCTAACCAATAAGAAGGTAAGAACTTGGATTACATGGAGTGTATTGCACCCCACACCCCAAGGTTCTCAGCTCAGAATTTAGGGGTCACTCAGCTTTAAAAATTGTAAGTATATGGGGTTTACTGAACTGATTTGAGGATCAAGTGAACTGAAATTGAACCAAAATAGCCTTCTAAGCCAAATATTTTCATTTTTTAAACAACTTTTGGAGTTTGAAATCAAATATTGTATTTGGCAGGAGCACTTTTTAGCCAGAAAAGAAGAAATAAATGTTATCTAATTGATACATTTTATTATAGTACTAGCATACATAACCAGAACATGTACAATTTCATTTTTAATAACTATTGTTTTTTGGGGCTTAGTTGTTTCCTTATTTTTAATAACTAAGGGACCGCAGGCTGTGACACTTTTATCAGGAACTTAGGACTTTTATTTTCCTTCCGACACCCCTGGCTTATGTTCGCATATTTTGTTTTTACCAAAACAAATTGGCAAAGAAAAACATGAAAAAATGCCTGTAAAATAGGACAAACTGGTAAATGTCTGTTAAGCTGACTACATAAAAAATCAGTGTCAGAACATGGGTACTAACAGTTCTAATTGATAATCTATTCAATTAGTCCTAAACTACAGTTTGTAGTTTACAACATTTAAAAGTTCATTACAGAGTGCCAGATAGGATATTTTGACTGTCAGTAGTAATGAGTTGTGAATGGAACATTAATTGCAGTCACCCCAAGTATCAAACTGTCACTATATGTTCAATACAACTAGTAATGTGATCAATTGTAAGAGAAGCATGGTTGATTTTAAAGGGATTAGCATAGATTTCATGTGAAATTAAGAACTTTAGGTAATTTTTGTTTCCAAACAAGTACATTTATTGAATTTAAATTTAAATTTATTGAATTTAAAATTCAAAATTCAAAATTGACCATTAAATTAAATGATGACAAAAGACCATCAAATTCTGGTCAAGGAGCAGTAAAAGCATGACTATCTCCTTTCCTCACCTGTTTGTCTGTATTTGAATGCTATTATTTGAGTTCCTATTACAAATTAACTTTTCAAAGAAGAATACAATTTGTTAGAGGCATCCATATTGAAGAGCTGATGCTTGCGCTTCCTTTCAACCTGTTGAGAAAAACAGTATTTAGTTTACTAGATGTCCATTATAGAGGGTAAGCTGTAAAAAGAGAAATAAATTAGTCAATTTTAAATCACCTGGTTGATGTAAATAAATCTGATAAGGCCAAAGAAAAAAAAATAGTCTGTCTCAGCTTCCTGCACGTATAGCTTTTAAAAATCCAAATTTAGCGCATTTCTTTTTTGTTTTTTCAGGTTTTTGAGATATTTTCAGTTTTTTCCATCTTTTTTTTCCTACTACTGGAACAGAAAATTAAATAAACGGCCATGAAAAAAAAAATAGTGGCCGAAAAATGCAATTAAAAAAAAATGAAGGGGTATTTCCGCATCCGCGTAGCCCTTTTTTTGTAAAAACAAACAAACATGCATAGCGCTTAGGGTTTTGACCTTAAGTAAGCTGAGACAGAGGATGCAGTTTCTCTCCCTCCCTGTCCCAGCACCTCCCTCCCCCACCATCCAATGTTGCGATTAATATCTGTGCACACCACGTTCATAGAGATATATTGCTTAACAACATTGCAAAGGGGAGCAGGGAGGTTAAGTGTCTCAACTATTTTGGCTAAGATTGTAGTACGGAAGAGGAGAGAAAATTAAAGATACTGTTTATCCAGATATCTGTTCTCCTGCAAACAAGTAAAGTAAAAAATATTTGTGTGGATGGTTTGAATAGAAAGTCATGGCTATTACCCTTAACTTAGTAGATATAAATATACGTTCATAAATGTGTTAAAGAGAACATGTCAGCTTACTGTATTGAGGTTAATGAAGTCACTTTAATACACTCGATTAATTCAGTTACTGCTCATTTGTAGCAATATGGTACAGAAGAGGAGAGAAAATTCAGGATAGTATTTACCCATGTATCTATTTACAAGTTGAAGTATGCATTGGATTGTCACAATATTTCCAATTGACATTTACGGTGAAAAATATTCTGGTGTCACATATAAGCCCTAACCTAATTCTTTGACCTGATTTTTGGAGCAGTGTTTTTTACATATAATCCAGATGACACAATTTTTCTTGATCTTTGTGTTGTTTTGTACATACGTAAACAAAATTAAGTTAAAAAAATGTTTGCGGTAGTTAAAAAAAGCAATTATATGCTCCTTTGATATGTTTTTTATATACCTGAAATGTCATAAAGTTGATCTAGATTGTAATTTTATTGAAGATGGAAAACTATATTTATATTATTTAAAGTGAAAGTTTGATGTGGTTTTTGTCAAAGCTCAATTTTGAATTTGCTAAGTGAGTTGTGATGAACTCTGTGCTGTTTCAGAACGATGATTAAATAAACTTTTTTGTGAGTCAAAAGGTTGTTTAACCAGGATACTTTAAGAAAAAAATCTGCTATTCCATATTCTACAGTGTACCCCCCTTCCCTCTTCTTGGGAAAGCAGGTTAGCGCAGCGCTACTTCCCTCGCTTTGCACCAATAAGCCCATAGGACTGTCGTGGGTTCGATCCCCGGTCCAGGTGCTGTATGTGCATTTGGTTTTCAGTCCATACTCGCTTCCGCAAGTCTTCCTCCCGCACTTACAACTGTCATTAGATTTGTCCATCATAGTCTGCCCCCACCCAAGATATGGATAGGATATGCGCTTGAAAAGACCGTAAATCGCCTAAATGAAGTGAAATGATTGTGACGATCTACCTGCAGCGAATCATGAGGGGTTTGATCTAAATGGAAAATCGCTATACAAAAACCAGTTATTATTATTATTCCCAAAAACCTTACAAGCTTTGTGTGTAAAGTTCTTGGCTTTACAAGACCGAAAATATGGAAAGGTTTCAAATATGTGACCGCCCATCTCAAACCAGCCATATTTCCACCTCTTATCATTTTAACTTTTTTAATTATTTGCAAAGACCATGCTTTAAGAATTTAAATGACACCTTAATGAACTTCACAAGATTTCAAGAAGTTTAGTTATGGTCCGTCAAAGGTTATCAGGGAGTAAAACGTATAACTGAGATAAAAGCGTTCAAAGATCAGTAAGCTCTACATTTTCTGTTGATTGTCTTAAAAATATGCAGATTTATTCCACATTTCCTGTCATTTTCTTGAAACGAAACTTTGCTGGTATTTTGTAGTAAGTACAAGCATTGTGAATCTGTCAAAAAATACATTTTTGCAAATTACGACCTTGACATGTATTTTTACCTGTAGCGCATAATGAAGTTTCTGGCATTTACGGCTCAAATGGGCTGGACAGCCACATATAGTCTTTGAAATGAACTTTAAGTTACTGTTTTATGTTTCATTTCAATCGGTTAAAAAAATTTGATCAAAAGTTATGGTTTTTGAAATATGCAAATTTATCTGGTCCCCTTGAATGAAATGCTATTGAGTATTGTCCTTAATTTGCTCAGTCAACCACAACAGTGTTTACAATTTTATTAT
>JXSR01S027811.1:15231-48112 GCA_000969725.1 Ophiothrix spiculata | reverse complement strand
AACTTAAAAAATGAGACCTGAAATAAAAACAGTATCTTGAAGTTAATTTCATAGACTATAAATATTGTCTAAGTATCTGGTAAGGCCAGGAACTTTACATGTAAAAGTTACAAGGTGTTTTGTGGGACACACTGTAGTTTCCATCAGGAGTAATATGTTCAGTTCGAAACTTAAGGGCTAGATAGACTTTGTCAATTTTACCAATTGTAAAATCCAAAAAACTGAATGCATATTGACCTCAAGTTTCCAGACAATATTATCGATCAGAATAATCCATTAAAACTCCACGTTTTACCATTTTTGATAATTATATATAAAGTATCATTTGATTAATTTCATTGATTCATTTCAGTCTTCATGGAAGTTGTACTTTTTGTTACTTTAACTTAATTTCAGGTTATATTAAGTCATAATTGTGAACATCAGTTTTCATGGTATACCTATGGTATGATTAATATTCTTTGTCTTGCTTTCAATGTCAGGATACACAAACTAGAGTGATAAATTCCTTTTCTTCCTGGCTACTACTTAGTGTAGCTTTTGCCACTCTCTTGTCTGGATGCAGGTTATCCCCATCTGGTGCTCTAGTGGGGTTTTTAATGTTACTTTGTCTTCATTGGCTTTTATTGTTTGTAATTTTCAAGTAATAAGCTTGTGCATTTGTAACTACCTCCAAATGAGGGACATACACTTGAGAAACTCTTTCCAACTGCAGACACACAGGAAACTTATGATATCCCTAGTTTTCTAATGATCCTCTGATTTAAATTGCATGTTAAAGCATATAAGAGATAGTTCTTGGTTACTACTATATAGAGTCAGGTCCAGCTTGGTTGGTTATTTATTTGACTAGTCCCCAATTGGCATCAAATCAGAAAAATCAGGTTCTGTTTCACGATCAATTATCAGCACACATACAAATGTCCCCAGGTAGTTATTCCGATCAGGTGACAAATTTAACATATACTTTTTCCATATGAAAGGTCATCACCTATATAAAGCAGCTGTTAAGTTTCATTCACATAACTTAGGACTGATAAAAGCTACAGGCCAAAATGTGTCCGAGAGTGGCCCATAGAAACCTATAAGACATTTATTTTTGTTAACAAAATATTGCAGTAATTCAGCACTATTTTGACTATATCTCTTCAACAAAATATCATATGGGTGTGAAAATTTACAGGGATTATGAGAAAAAAATGTGTTTTCATGTGGTATCAAAATCTCCACTTTGATTTTGGGAGCACAAGTGATCGGAATACATGCCTTTAATGTATGGGTGGAGGTAGGGGTATGTGTTTATGCCTATAGCCTTTTTTTTGATACACTCATTACTTTGTGTTCTCAGTTTATCACAGGAGCTCAATTTACCGAAGTCTTTCTATAGAGATGCTATTCACAAAAATCTGTAAGCTGATTGGAATATTACAAAATAATGTTAAATAAATCAATTCTGATGTGTTCTTCACACAGCTCTATTTCACTTGCACCATTGAAGCTTCTTAAATGCTTGCAAAGTCTAAATATTATCCAAATAAATAAATCCAAACATTAATCGTAATTGCATAACCAATAGATTCACCATTACTTGAAATTGGCCTTAATTATCCTTTGTAGAAAGTAAATGTCAAACTTAAAGAATACTTTATGAAGCTAAGTTATGAAGGTTTGTGGACTCCAGCTTAGTGAAATAGACCCCTTACCGGGTGTGTTGGGTTTTTTTGTGGCTTCGCTACCATTAGTAGGTGTGTCACAATTTAATTATTTAAATAATGTTAGCACATTTATCCTTTCCATTCTAAGAGCGTTCTAGTAAATATTACATTCCGTACCTTTGCTTTCATTTCTAGGTCTAATGCTGCTTTCATACTTATTGTCACTTTATACCTCCGTCGGTTGGTTTGTTTTACACTTTGTAGCTTTGCAGTTTTGTCGCTTTGCAGATTTGCTACTTCATGTCGCTCTGAAAGTTGAATTCATTTCAACTCTAAAATTCTTGTCGTGAGACGACAAGAAAAATATACATCACGCAGCGACAAAGCTGCAAAACTACACGAGTAAGAAAGCAGCATTATATGTCTTTATGAATCATTATTTATTCATCATTAGGTGACAGTTTGTTCCTTGCCATTGCAATTCTCTACTTTGCTGAAATTCAAGTAATGCATATTAATAATGAATGCATGCATTATATCATACATTCATATTATACAATGTATCATATAAATGGAATTTTGGTCATTGCCTTCATTTTGAGTACCAGTCTGTGCAATCTTATGTTTAATAATTGATTATATGATAGCTGATATCTAAAACAAGTATAGCAAACTGTAATACTGTATAAATTTCGACTGTTTGTGTAAGTATGCTTCTTTTGAAAATGAATTGCCAATTGAAGACCGTAGTAAATGAAGTAGTCAAGTGTCATTTTGAAGAAATTTACTTTTTGATAATTGTTTTGAGGAAAAATGAAGAGCTTAATAATATTTAGGAACGGCATAGATACCATTTTTTGAAAAATGAGTTTTTGGAAGATCCTTACAGACCTCTTACCTGTGCCTATCATCCTGGCAAAAGATTTTGTTGAAAACATTTTGCTGAGTGGGTTGAAATCACAAAAATTTTATCTTATGCCCATATATGTTTTTTTTTATTAAACATGCCCAGATGTTGACATTTGGTATTTATAAAGTACATCATAGCCTTATGAAGAATTGAAAAAAACATTTTGCAAAAAAAAAAAAATCAAAAATTTGGAAGATGGGGGTTTCTGAAGTTGAATTCTAAGTTGAAATTTGATGAGTTGTCCTGCAAAACAGCCTACATCCATTTTCAACAACACAACAAAAACATAGTCAATTATTAAGAAAATATTTGATGAATTATCTAAATTACATCTTATCTATAAAGACATACCACATGAATCAAAAAAATTGTGCACAGATTAAAGATGAGCTTGACCTTGATAAATTTCTTGTTGTTATAGTAAAGCAAATTTAATATACTTTCAAATACAGAAAAAATGATAGAAATCAGTTGAAAAATTAGCAAGATATGACCAATTATATAAGGACACCTCTTTTTCCTTAATTCCAATGGGATTTATATAAACACATTAAACTTGTACTTATCAATACCTATGAGAATGCACAATTTTATGTTTGTTAACTTGGTGTTGGGTTTTCCTGATTTTTATCAACTACGTACCATGGTTAAAAGACTTTATACCTCATATATAGATTCCTGTCCTCTGATTGGTTAAAAGTGAAGGCATGGATTTTACTATGCCCTATAAATTTACTATGCCCGGGGCATATTTTCCACTAGGCCCACTCAATGTATTCCTATTGTGCGTTGTGTAACTCGAGCTTTACGCGCGCGACTATAAGCATTCATGGTCAAACACCCGCTGCAGTGCGTGAGGTAGTTATCTTGTGCACACAATACGATGCGGTCAGCACTGTAAGGAGAAACAAATATCGCAAATTATCATTGGGCGCTTTAAGTGTTTAAATGGTTCTTTTTAACCAGCCAGAGGACAAAAATCTATATATTCGGTATATAAAACGAATATTGACTGCTTTTTGTTCGGGGTATGGTTAAAATTATTTCTCCTCGGTGATCTCAAAACCATGAATATGCCCTCAGCTTTGCTTCGGGCATATTCATGGTTTTGAGATCACCTCGGGAAAATAATTTAAACCATGCTCCTCAAAGCAGTCAATATTTTATATTATAAATGTGTTTGTTTTACATTTCCAGAAGAAAAAAGGAAGGAAAACCCATGATTAAGGCCTTATATTTCTGAGACCTGGCTTATTTCTATACAAATCCTGATTTTAGCCCATTTGACCATGTTGACCAAAAAATATGTCTTTTAAATACCCATTTATGCAATATTTAATCATTTAATTAACTGGACTACTTATTTATGAAATGTTTTGGTCATTCTGTGTACATATTGTTTTATTTACAATACCAGTTCCACAATTAATTCAATAATGGCGACAAAACTTTCACTTCTTTGCTTTCGTCATATCCCATTGGAACGGAGGAAAAAGAGACGTGCTAACAAATTTGGTCATATCTTACTTATTTGTCATCTGATTTCTATCATTTTTTCTCCATTTGAAATTATATTTAATTTGCTTTACTATAACAACAAGAAATTTATGTTTTGGTGCTTTTATCAAGGTCAAGCTCATCTTGAATCCGTGCACAAATTTTTTTTTTGATTAACACGGTATTTGTACAGATTTTCCAAAATCACTATCAGCTATTTAACGACATATTATGATGTTGTGGCAGTTTTTGCCCTTTTCTTGAAAAGTTTTGTAAGTTAACTTTTGAAATAGAAAGTATTTCTACAAATTTCTATGTGATTTACCTTTTTGTAAGGGATTGTTACACTTGAGTGAATTTTGGATTACATTTTAAAAATGCCCAAAGTTTGTTGAGTTACATGTCAAATTATTCGTCATGTCATGCAAATTACAAATTTGTATAGTTTTGTATACTTTTTAGTTTGGTTAAGGCTATGTAAGCGAAAATTCAATATGAGGTCAAGTGAGGTCTTACAATTCCAGAAGTATATACTTTAAGAATAATAAGATCACTTACTCAACAAAAACTAAAATTATTTGTTTAGCAACCATATCTATTTTGGAAGAATTGTTTAGGCATTAAAAGCATGTCAAAAAGAAATTGTTTTAAACTTCTGTCAAAAGCCAAAATGCAAATGAGCTCTATTGTAATGTGGTGACGTAAGACTTTCTACTTTTTGAAGTTACAAACTGATATGATAGGTTGAAATAAGCGTAAGTCGTGCGTGGCATTGACGTCTTTCTTTTCATGTTATGTTTATTTTAGTATGTAATAAATACTCAAGTAGGAAGCAGGAATAAACATCTGTCTGCATCCTTATCATGGTTGCTAGTTGTTGACCTGTTTTGCTTAAATTACAGGCCAATTGATAATAAAATTACAGGCCAATTGATAATAATAGTACAGTGATTAAGTAGTGCAACCTATCTTTCTGGAGGTACTGGTTACGAGATAATTAGTCCGAGACCATAAGCTGAGAGATAAGGGCTAGATAGTTTACTTACTATAATAATACTACCTACTATGATAATATATAAAAGTATCAGTTCAAATCTTTTAACAAGAACATATATTATCGCTAGACTTCTCTCAAAGTATGTTACTTTTCTAAATTTTAAAACTCACTTAGTCTGGGACTAACTTTAGTCCTGTTTTGTGCATACCAACCTATTAGTCTCCAGCAACAAAGTTGTTATGTTTGTATTGGAAGTTTGACCTAATAATGATTATGGGACCCTCTGAGATTATACTAAACCAATATGTTTTTACAAAAAAAAAGTTTTTGTTGTCACCCTGATGGTAATTCTTTCTTTATGGTAAAAATAAGTACCCGGTACTGTCTATTTACAAGTTGGTATCAAAGCATAGATATCAAGGTATTTTACTTTTTAGCCAGTGGCATAGCTGGAAGGGGGCAAAGGGGGACAATTGCCTCCTGTGAAAGAAGTTTTGCCCCCTTCTTATCCCCTGAAAAATCACGAAAAGTACAAGTCATATGGAAATAACATAGTTTAGACTCTTTTTTCCAGTATAGCATGTCCCAAAATGGTCTATTTGTCACTCCAGTGCCATCAGTTCATACTCAATTACTATCTCCTTTGTAACAAAAAAGATCAAAAATTCTGTGGGCTTCTCGTGCGCGTGTGAAAAATCATAACAATTAAGTGCTGAAAGTTATCCCCCTTCAAAAAAGCTTTGCCCCACCCCCTTGATGAAAATGTCTGGCTAAACCACTGTTTTTAGCTTATTAAAGTCTCTTGGTCTGAGAAATACCAGAAAAAGCAGTAAAGCTTTGGTGATTACCGCTAATTACAAATGAACTGTTTTCATAAAATGAAAGAAGATTATATTGTGTGTCACCTTACTACTAGCTTGTGAAATAGAGCAACTCAGTATATTACCTATAGAGATATCTTCACCTACACACTAATAAGCACTTCATATTGGTCTATTATTACAGGTTTAGCTTTGAACTAGTTCAAAAGGGTCAGCTAATGTAGTTCATTTTATTTTAATTCTTTGTCTAATATAAGTAGATAATAGCAATTACTTTGAATAATAAAATGTGAAAATATAATAAATGTATTATTTTTGTTGTTATTATTTATCTGAGTGTCTAACTTCATATAGTAATATCAGAGAAATCCTGAACTCTTGTTTTGCTAATTGCTGCTATTCCATTTAACTTTTAATTTTTAATGAAGCTAACTTCTTAGATAGCTGTCATATGCTGTAATGTCACAAAAAATTGTGAACGCTTATTGACTAGTTTTGGCTGTTCCATGTATCTTCCTGGCGTAAAATGTTCATTTAGGCTTGATGTCCAAAGACAATCACTCACCCAAGAGCTTTTCTTCTCTATTTGCTTTGATTTATTTGGTCATATGGAGAGATAATGACACTTATTGTGCTTGAATGTTGGTTAAATCAATATTATCATAAATTTAATTTATGCTAAAGAACTCTGTCTCAGCTTCCTTAGGCCCAAAACCCTAAGCGCTACTTTTTGTCGAAAAGGCTATGCGCTACGCTGAAATCTTTTTTTTTATTACTTTTTTGGGTCACTTTTTTTTTCTGGCCGTTTTGCGCCCAAATTTTTTCCTTTTTTTATCTTTTGATGTAAGAAAAAAAATAAAAAGCAAAAAATCTCTTGAAAATCTTTAAAAAAAAGAAATGCGGTAAAATTATCAGAGCGAATATCATGAGCAAATGTCTTTGGACGCCAAGCCTTAGATCAAATTAGAAATTGTCGTCATTCCAAAATCTACCTTCACAATGTAGCATTTGGTGTCCATTAAAATTGCTTACATTGTGATAGATGAATATGGCTGTAATTTTCTGATCAACCAGTGTAGAATTCATTTAAGTTGTTATTTTTGTGTAGTTCTATTTTAAACATAATATGAAAGTTGAAAAGCATAAACATTTGAGAGATTTAAAATATCTTGATTTTTTTTTGCAAAAAAATCTTCAAGTTTCAGGTGATCAAAAACTGATGTTAATTTTTTCCAAATTGTCGTAAGAAATTTGTAAAACACTCTTCAAACTTCAAAACCCTTATACATTATGCAATGTGAGCCCCAGGATGTGGGGAGGAGATGGGTTAATTGTTATATATATTGTGTAATTTATAACAAATATGTGCATTAGACTAGTTACATGGGGAGTAAGAGGAAAATAATTTGTACTATATATTTATGTGAGGATCTGGCAATTTAAGTTGCTTTAGGTTGCTTGTAGACTGTTGTATTCATTGGAGTTATTAAGGTTGATAGTATTGGTGTGGATGTATACATGAGTATGGAGTATAGTGTTTGGATGTAGGGTTGTTTGGAGGGAACAGTTTTAATTGATTGGGGCAACATTTTGTTTAACCGGTTAAGCTAAGTTGTTGTGTTTATTGTTAAGTCCAAGTAAACAGATGCTTTAATAATCAAAACTGAAATTAGGAAACACTAGAGCTCTTAATACAAGAAAAACAGAACAACACATACAAAAAAACACCAAATGAATATTAGAAGAGCAAAACAACCTCTGATTGTTGGTGATGCGCTGTCACTTATTGCCAACATTCATATACAAAACCCTATAATTGTATCTGTCATAACAAGTGTCAATGCTCATAACCAGGTCACATATAAAACCATGTAGATTGAGTTTTAAACTTGATATCTTTATAAACCCTTACAAAATATACCCAATGGAATATGATCTTTCCTGCTGCAGAAAATCCACAGGTGGCTCACTTTTTTAGTCATTGGGTTTTCACTTGTCTCTCACTTAATTGTCGCTATTCATTCAAAACCTCGTATCTCCAGCTTTCCACAAAATTTATTTTTTTCATTTATCATGATGTTAAAGATATTACGCAAATTCTGGTAATGATTTGATTTGCCACAACTAATCGAACATGGCTAGGCAGGCCTTCAACCTGCGTATGTCAATTTTTTGCTACATATGTGGTTGAAAATTATACACATGCGAGGGTTTGCATGGCATTTATGAGGTTTTGCACCTGTCGAGAACAGAAAATGCAAAGCAATACCTCGTATGTAGCAAATTTTTTTTTTTTTTTTTAAATAAAAAAGTGAAAATAGTAATAAAAATAATAATATCTATTCATTTCTTTATAGATATAGTGTATCTGTGTTAATTAAAATCATTTTTAATCAAAAACACAATACAGGTAAAAAAAGAAGACTGTAAAATATTTTTTCTGGAGATACGAGCTTTTGAACAAATAGCGACGTTATATCTATCTTGAAGTATACTAAAGCCTGCTTAAAAGGGAAATATTCATTAGAAAATCCAACTTTTAATGAAGAAGTAAGTGTGAGGCTAATTGTAGATGTTATTTCTAATTTGTTAAATTTGTTTTTGGAAGTGAGACATTCAAACATTAAAGTCCCTTGGCTGAGATCATTTTTCTGTTCCACCCACCTCTATAAAGATATCATGGTTATAAGCACTTTCAATATTTCCTGAAATTTTTGGCTAAAACTCTTCCAAATTACTTCAAAACCAATGGATTTGTAGTTTACAAATCCAATTACATTCCGGGTAAAGAACTGGGAACACAAACACTATATTTACTACAGTTTAGTGAATTATTACTTTTTGCTATGTATATATCATCGTTGCTGGTAATTGGCATTTTGGTTGTAAGTTTAGACTGTCAGACATTTAGGGATCTGTTGCCCCAAATTTCAAATAACACTGTTTATATTATGATGTAATGCAACAGGTCATGTTTTATTTTCATTCTCTTGGGGCAGAATCATTGCTGTAATGTAAGGGAGGATAAGGATGTTAAAATAACTTCTTTCTGACTCTAAAAAGCAAGTATCTATATTATCAAAATTTGTTTGTAATTTTTGTTCCAGAATATGACTCACATGCAATTAGAAAGGATTACTATCAATTACATTTGAACAAGTCTTCAGTTTTTGAAATGTATGTAAATCTATGATAGCATAGGTGTATCTTATCTCGTTAATTGGCACTTTGGGTGTAAGCTTACACTGTCAGGCTTGGACTTAAGGGATCTGTTTCCTCAAATCTTCAGAACACTTTATTACATCAGGTCAGGTTTTGTTTTCATTGTCTGAGGGGTAGGAGCATGTGTATTTGTGGTTGAACTATGATTGACCTTATAGTCTGCTGATGTGGGTATATTGGCAAGATTGGATAAGTAATGTGACTTATATAGCAATAGATATTGGTAGCATCTGAGTGTACCTTGGTTGAATTTAATCTGATTTCAATTTAATAACTTAAAGAATATTTCAATAATTCTTCTCAATTTGCAAGTAGTATCTTATTTAAATAGCTTTTTCTTTACTTATCTTACATACAAATAACCTTGACTTTCTTGGTAATCAGATTTTACCTAAATGATTTTATCTTTTTGGGAAAACAGTTTCACATAACTATATAAAAGCTAATCTTATAGCCTGATAATATGATTTAACAACCAGTGTGTAATCAATTTTCTCTGTAAGTGACTCATTTTGCTGATTACAGTGAATCCTTAAGCATTAATAGTCTTGCAAGAAGAGTGCAATGATCTTGACTTATTGCTCATTCTCGCCGCATAAAATACCATGATCTTCACAAATCAATAAATTCTACAGCAAATTAAACAGAGTAGGTAATCGAAAATAAAGAGATTGATTTAAATGCTGTTTTTAGACTCAGATTTATATGCTGTCTTTTATAACATCCGAATTCCTCAAACAAGAATATTGATTCTTATCACAAAGCAAATGGAAAGAATCTAGAATGTAATTTTCTGTTTAGCTTTGTCTGCAATGATTCAGAAGTTTAGAGATCATCAAAAGAGATTAGTTATGTGTTTGAAACCCCCTATTTGTGACCGTCCATCCCAAACCAGCTGTAAATGCCACCTCTTGTCATTTTCACTTTTTAAAATATTTGCCAAGACCATGCTTCAAGGATTAAAATGACACCTTAATAAACTTCACACGATTTCGCCAAGTCAAGTCATGGTCCGTCAAAGGTTGTCAGGGAGTAAAACTTATTTGCTGAGATAAACACGTTCAAAGGTCAGTAAGCCCTGTATGTTGTTGATTTTTTAAAAAATATGCAGATTTTTTTCACATTTCCTATCATTTTCTTGAAATAAAACTTTGCTGGTACTTTGTAATAAGCACAACGATTGTGAATCTGTCAATAATAATCAATTTCGACAAATTATGACCTTGACATGTATTTTTACCTGTAGCGCAAATTTAAGTTTCTGGCATTTACAGCTCATACGGGCTGGACAGCCATATTTGTTCAATTATGTCTGAATTACATGGCTTCCCATTTCATTTCCACTTTATCTTGCCTGCATTTCACTTTGAATTTCTTGGTGATAAAGTTTTATATAAATGCTTCTCCTTTA
The DNA here is from genome assembly GCA_000969725.1 of Ophiothrix spiculata. Classification (NCBI taxonomy): domain Eukaryota; kingdom Metazoa; phylum Echinodermata; class Ophiuroidea; order Amphilepidida; family Ophiotrichidae; genus Ophiothrix; species Ophiothrix spiculata. The sequence goes on along the minus strand of JXSR01S027811.1, from coordinate 37,599 downwards.
GAAAAGCATCTTCTTCCACAATAAGTAAATCATATCTATTCTTATACTGTAGAGTGCCAGTATATGACAAATCATATTTTGCTTCAAAACATGGCATTTAGATAAGATTGGCTGGCTAAACATATCCTAAGTTTCATTTGTCTTAAAGCAGAATTGATAATAATAATTAGTCATGTTTTATCAGCCATATATATATTCACAATGTAGCAAAACAGAAACTAAAAAATGTGTCATATACTGGCACTCTACAGAAGTTAAGTATAATCATTTACCAGCTATCCCTTGATCAATTTGTAATTAAGTGGCTTATTTTGCACTAACAACATTAATTGATGTTGTAGACTCCTTTAAGACTTGTAAAGAGAGTGTAATAGTCTTGAATTGTTGCTCATCACGCCAGACACATTATGACTCACATTGTCATAGCCTTTACAAACATATGAATTTCACAGTAATCAAATATTGAAATAAATTTAACTGTTAAAATGTTATCTTTCAAAATGAGCAGCAACTTCAACAAAATAATCAGACATATTTTAAATAGAACAACTGAAATGTAATCATTTTAATCCAGAAGATTACAATGCTTATGATAGGATAATAGAACAGAATTGAATTTTCTTCAAATGTTTTTAGTTATATGACTCGGTTTTGTTATCACTCCATTTGTATTGTGGCTGATGTTCAGAGATTACAAAAAGAAATTTGGCTTGCACATTTTAAAGTCTAGTTTATTCACCTTAATACCAAATTTCATCTGATTTTTGCAGATTCCTAGTTTTCTTAGATAAATGTTGGTGATTTTTTAGCTCGATGTCTTGATCATTACATTTTGCCTTTTTTCTCTCTCTCTTTGAGGAGTATATTGAGAATATACCTTTACACAGGTAGATAAAGTGTTACTTAGCCCAAGTAACAGTTTAACCGCCAGCCAATGAACCATTTGGATTTTATTGACTCATTTTGCACTAACAACTTCTACTGAATACACACACTCCTTGAAGGCTTGTTTGTCTTGTAAATTGAGTGTAAGTATAACTGCCTTTAATACTGCTTCTCAGAAAACTAAACTTTATCAGCAGTAGAAATGAATTTGTCTTGCCAGATATTCTTTCACTTAAGGTTATGTCTAGTGTGTCAGGTCACCTCTAAACCATTAGGATTGAATTTAAATTTGATATCTGTATAAATCCTAACAAAATGTGCCCAATGTAATAGGATGTTTATTGTAGAACAACTAGAGGTATCACACTTTCTAGTCACAGGGTTTTTACTTGTCTTTCACTTTTTATTTATCTCGAAATTACTAAAGTCCTGTTTTCAGGAAAATATTCACTGGAAAATCTAAAGAGTAAATGTGTGCCAGTTTCTAGATAATACACAATAATCTTAAACTGAAGCAACATTGAAAGTGAGTTACTCAAGTATACAGTCTCTTTGCTGAGATTAATTTTCTTATTTCCCCTCCTTCATACAGGTACAGTGTGAAACATGTTTGATTGAAGCACTTGCAACATTTTACAAACTTTTTGACTGAGTTCTATTTTTGTTAATCGTATGGTTTTGCATTTTGTCAAGCCAATTTGATTTATTTAAAGAATTTATATAATGAACTTTAAATATGACCATCACATTTTTGGGAGTTGTTAAGTGTGCACAGCTCTAACTGAATAGTTTCATCTTATTAACTGCTGTTTGGCAATTTCATTATAAGCTTTCATTGCCAGGCTTGGACTTTAGGGGTTTGTTACGTGACATAAATGTTGAACTGATTGTTAATTAAAGTGACAAGGATGGGTAGGCATGTTGAATAAACTATTTCAGATTCATAAAGCTAGTGTTTAAATTGATGAGTGATTTCATAAATTTTTTTATTAATCACCCTCTTAAAAAAATTGAATCACATGCACTGTTTAAGAATAATTTTGGTTGATTATTATTTAACATTTCATCTATGTGTTCCTGGGAACATTCTTATCATTGAATCACATTGACCAAAATGACTATCCATTATAGTTGAACAATCCTTACATTTGGGATTGTGTATAAATTGCTGATGGCATACATGCATTTTGTTACCGCCAATTGGCTTTTTGTGTGTAAGTTTACACTGACAGCTTGACTTGATTTGTTGCCTCAAATCTCCATAACACTATTACTATTTTGATAAATTGCATCAGGTCATTTTTGTTTTCATTGTTTTGATGGATATGAGTTCATTATGTTTATCAATGGTTGAACCATTGTTGAATTTATCTTGTGATCTCACTAAATTGGCAAGCATGTCCAATCAACTGGTTTCGGACTTAAAGCAAGTATTTATATTAGATGAATGATTTTATAACTTTAGTTTGTAAAAAAATCTTATTCCATGTTAGGAAGTTAAATTGCATGCAAAGACCAAGAATGGCTAGCTATTACACTTGGAACAAGTCTTTAGCTGTTGCTATTAAGTTTCTGTCAACATACCTTATGTCGCTATGTTTGTCGACATAAAGCATATCTTGACATGTCAACATGAAATCTCACTTGTTGACACAACTTGGCAAGTAAAATCTTATAAAGCCTTCATATATTAGGCATTGATTCAAACAGAAAAAAATAATAATATCACTCACAAGAACATACTGAAAAGTTCAAATTATCTTTTCCTTTCTCACCTACTTTTCAAGAGAAAAAAACCCAGCCCTGACGACATCCTTAGTTGCTATGTACATAAAACCATGATAGCATAGGTGGATCTTGTCACCGTTAATTGGCACTTTGGGTGGACTTAAGGGATCTGTTTCCTCAAATCTTCAGAACACTTTTTCTATTCTGATATATTGCATCAGGTCAGGTTTTGTTTTCATTGTCTGAGGGGATGGGGTATATATATTAATGGTTAAACTATGATTGAACTTATAGTCTGCTTTTGTAAATAGGTTGGTAAGATTCGGTTAGTAAAATAACTCGTATAGCAAAAGATACTTGAAACATTTGAAATTGGAGTTTCTGGACATATATATTGTGTACTGATAAGGTAAAATTTAATCCAAAATTTTGCTTTTGACTCAATTTCCAAGTAGGATCTGATTTTCATGGCTGTTTTTCATTTATCTTTCATAACAATAACCTTGACTTTCTTGGTATTCAGGTTTCACCTAAATAATTTTATCTTTGGAAAACAAGTTTCACATAAATAAATAAAAACTAATCTCAACTAATTTAACAACCAGTCTTTGTAAGTGGCTCACCTTAATCAACCTTTACTGATAACATTGAATTCTTGAGGAGTTAATAAAGCCTTGCAAAAATTGTTGAATCCCATACCAAAATCAGATTGCAGCAGATAGTCATTGGATGATCGTCCGATGGTTATCCAATAGGATCTGCTGTCGTATTCAATAGCTATCAGCTACCCAATGTCTTCCTGATAGCTTCTTGCTTGGCCATCAGCAAGACATCCGCTAGCTGATGTCTAGCTGATGGTTAATTAAGAAGACATCCACAAACTCAATATCTAATAACTTTTTATCGTCTTCAGGGACTGAGATTATTTACTTCAATGACTGAACCGATGTTGAATCTTACTGTGATCTGAGTAAATTGATAAGAATGTCCCATCAACTGGCTTCAGACTGTTGAAGCAAGTATGTATATTAGATGAATGGTTTGTAATTTTTAAACCAATCTTATTCCATGGGAGGAATTTGAATTGCATGCAGTGACCAGGAATGGCTATCTATTAAACTTGAACAAGTCATTAGTTGTTGCTATGTATGTAAATCTATGATAGCATAGGTGTATCTTGTCACCGTTAATTGGCACTTTGGGTGTAAGCTTACACTGTCAAGCCTAGACGTAAGGGATTTGTTGTCTTAAATCTTCAGAAACTATTCTGATATATTGCATCAGGTCAGGTTTTGTTTTCATTGTCTGAGGGGATGGGATATGTGTATTTATGGTTGAAATTCAAGTCTGCTGATGTAAATAGATTGTTAAGGTTGGGTAAGAAATATGACTCGTATAGCAATTTGAAACAGCTGAAATTGAAGTTCTCCAAATGTGTATTGTATATTGTGGCAAAATTTAATCTGACATAACCTAAAGAACATTCTTTATGTCTCAATTTCTAGGTAGAATCTGATTTGCATGACTGTTTTTCAACATCTTATCTTATCTTTTCTTTATCTTACATACAAATAACCTTGACTTTCTTGGTAATCAGATTGTATCTTAAGTTATTTTATCGTTAGAGGAAAGTAGTTTTACATAATTAAATAACTAAATAAAAACCTGATAATATAGTTTTACAACCCGTATATGATCAATTTTCTCTATAAGTAGTTCATTTTGCACAAATAACCTTTATTGATTACATCAAATCATTTAAGAGTTAATAGTCTTGCAAAACAGTGCAATGATCTCAACATATTGCTCATTAATCTAGCCGCATAGACACTTATTACCAAAATCTTCACAAATCAATAAATTCTACAGCAAATTAAACAGAGTAATCAAATATTGTAGTAAAGAGATTGACTTGAATACAGTAGCATTTGATTTACATTCAGATTTATATGCTGTCTTTTAAAACTATCAGATTTATTTTTATAAAGAGTATTGATTATTATCAAAAAGTAAATGGACAGATCTTAAAAATGTTTTTTTTTTTATTTATCTGCAATGATGCAGACATTTAGTGATCAATCACAAAGAGATTACGTTTGCATTTTTTAAGCCCTTAAATTTTCAAGTATATCCAAATGGCATGATTTCCCATTGTTTTTTTGTTTAAGTTATCTTGTGTGTATCTAACCTTACATTGTTAGTGATCATGTTTTATATAGATGCTTATCTCTTTAGGAAAAGCTTAACTTGTTCTACCACATAGTAGATCTCAGTTTATATTATAGTTGTGTAATAGCTATTCTATGATCAATTTGCATTTAAGTAGCTTATTTTGCACTAACAACATTTTTTTTTAGAGACTCCTTTAAGGATTAAAGCTATTCGTGTAAAGAGAATGTAATAGTCTGGAATTATTACTAATCATGCCAGACACATTATGACTCATATTGCCACAACCATCACAAATATATTAATTCTACAGCAATTTCAAGCAAATAATCTATCATTCCGATAAATTGAACTATTAAGACTATGGTCACAATACTTCATACGAACAGTTACAAAGAGTGTTTAAAGGATGATTTGACCATTTTGTATGAATATTTAAAATCAGGTTTTTGGCAAAACTGTGTCCATAGACCATAAGAAATTTGTAAATAATGGTTTTGAAAATGTTAGTAAGCTGTACGCAAATTTGTAATCATTCGTACGGACACAGTATGAACAATTGTGTATCTGCAATTGATATTTTCCTTAGAATCCATAATTAACCAGACATTGTATTAATTAGAACAACTGAAATGTAATCTTTTTAGACCAGAAGATTTAAACACTTCTTGGAAATATTACTAATGCTTATGATAGGGTAATAGAAAAGAATTGGATTTTCTTGAATTGTGTTTAAATGTATGGTTCCATTTGTTATGTGGCTCACATACCTAGATTAAGGACTTCTTCTTGGTAACAGTTTAACAGCCAGCTCGTGATCAATTGTGATTTTAATGATTTGTTTGTCACTAACAAGCTCTACTTAAATTACAAAGCCTCCTTAAAGCGATATGAAGCAGTTTCCTTGATGTAGTCCAAAAATGTGTAATAAAACATGTGTAAAATAAATATATCTGCCATAGTACTTTAAATGTATTTTTTTACAAATAAATTCTGAGGCAGAAAGTATATAAAGTCATCTTTTTACACCATTAGAGTAAAGATTCTCAACTATGTTTTAAAGTGAAAGAGAAATATATTTTCTGTTCAAAAATTGCTCAATCCAAGGTGAACAGTGAAAAAAAAAAACATGGAAAGGGGTCAATTATTCAAAAGAAATTTGAATTTTAAAGTAAATATATTGTAAACAGTGATGTACAAAACACACTTACTCTCAACACCAGCATCAATACAGATTTCTCAAAAGCAGGTCACCTCTAAAACCATTAAGATTGAATTTTAAATTTGATATCTTTATAAATCCTAACAAAATATGCCCAATGGAATTGATCTGTATTGTTGAACAACAAGGGTGTCACACTTTCTAGTCATGTGGTTTTTACTTGTCTCTCGCTTTTATATCCATCTTGAAGTATACAAAAGCCTGCTTTCAGAAAATATTCACTAGAAAATCTTAACTGTGAGTGAACAGAGTCAGTATGTGCTGGTTTGCAGATAATGCACATGTTATCTCCAATTTGTTGAACCAACATTGAAAGTGAGTCACTCAAACATGGAAGTCTCTTTGCTGAGATTAGTTTTCTTCTATTTCTACATAAAGGCAATGTTTGATAATGTGTTTAATTGAAGAACCTCCAGTATTTGATGAATTTTTTCTATCCTTTCCCAAAGCAATGAAAAATCAAACTACAAACCCAAAGACGAGTCCAGTAAATTACAAAAACCCTTCATCTGATTTCTTGTTAAGAATTTTATTTAGATGAACTGACCAAGAATGACAGTTGATTACAATTGAGTAGTTGTCACTATAATTTCATTGTGTACTATTTTATTTGTGTGTTTATCCCTAGTAGCATTGGTATATTTTCTGGAATAACATTGACCAAAATTATTATCCAATGCAGTTGAACAAGCCTTTACATTTTGGTATATGTGTATAAATTTCTTATAGTTTTTGTGTATCTATTCACTGTAATTTGCACTTTGAGTGTACTCTTACACTGTCAAGCCTGGACTTAAGGGATTTGTTGCTTTATATCTGTAGCACACTATGTCTATTGAGATGTATTGCATCAGGTCATATTTATTTACATTGTCTGAGAAGTAGGGACATTATGTGAATTCATAGTTGAACTATGGTTGAACTTGTAGTCTACTGATTTGTAGTAGATTTGGTGAGAGTAGATAAGTACAATGTTTTATTTGGTAATTTAGATTTTTTCATGCACTAATGTATACAAGCTGCCATATTGAAACATACAAGTTTGCAGCAAAGCACATTTTGAAATGTGACTGACAGAAAATGATTAAAAATGATTGAGAGTTGATTTTTACACATAGTGAAAATTTGGTTCCTTGAAGTTACATTTTATCAAATTTTTCTATGCAAATTTGTCCTGTCCAATTTTACAATTTTGTAAGTTGCATTTAAATAAAGTGCTCTTGAGTATTGACATTAGTTTGCTCACTCAACTTTAATACCTTTATGGAAAAGTAAGGCAGATGTGATAATCTTTCCAGCAGACCCATTTTTCTTTCATATAGGATCACACCTGCTTGATGATCAAAATTATGAAAAGACAAATTTGTATCCAAATGTTAGATTAAGCTTTTATTCTAGATTATCACATAATAACAAACAACAAAGCATTTTAAATTTTATTTCATGGACTATAGAATGGCACCTTTACATATATTTTATCTATCTGGCAAAGTAGGAACCTTTATACAAAATGATTGTAAAGGTTTTTTTGTGTGGGACACACTGTACAGTTGCACATTTATGTATTTGAAGTTTTTACATAAGTGACTCAGCTTTACACAAGGTCAGTTTTCTTACCTTAGACAGATTTACTGATGATATAAACCATCTAACTTTGAACAATTTCTTAACATAAACTCAATGAAAATAATTTGAAGCCTAATTCTCTTAACTTGAAAGGAGCTGGTCCGATTTTTCACAATTAGGATTTTGGTTTCATATGAAAGATCACCACTCAACAGGTCTATATTTCAAATTTCAGTTAAATCGACCCAACCATTTTGATTTTATAAGTCATTATGCATTTCATTGCTTCCTATACTTAACTGTTTAAATTAATTATGGTTACCATAATTAGACACATTTTTGCCCATATCTCCAAAATTAAACATGATTCAGCCATGAAATTTCACATGGAATATGAGAAAAATATGAGTAATATTTTGGTACCAAAATCAGAGAAAGTTTGAAATTAAAGTTGAAGCAATTGGACCATGCTCCTGTAAACGTTATTTTTGTCTTATGTGTAATATGACTTCCAATTTAAGTAGGGACTGATTTTTTTGAATTATCTTGCATACATAGCCTATGACCTTGACTTTCTAGGTAATCGGATTTTATTCAAATGGTTTTCTCTTTGGGAAAGGGCTTAATATGTTTTATCACATAATCAAATAAAAGCTATTCTTAAAGCCTGGTAAGATAGTTTAACTGGCAATCCATGAGCAATCTGCTGTTAAGGGGCTAATATTAAACAAATCGTTATATGAGTGCAAGGAAGTCATATCTACAATAGCTATCACAAGCCATAAATTTGCATTGGACATTCTGGAGTTACCAAAACAGATTGGCTTGTATTTTAAAGTCCCTTTGTCTAATTTCCAGTTAAATATGATATATGTGGCTTTCCAATAGGTTTTCCAGCTTATCTTTAACGTGAATTTAACCTTCAACATGCTGACCTAAGAATACCATTTCTTAGGTCAGTGGCTCTTGAAATGGTTCTTTAGGTGATGGTGTCATTCTTGAAATTCTGAAGAATCATTTCAAGAGAGAAAGTTTAGGAGTTTTCATATTCTAGTGACAATTTGATAAATGAATATATGGCAGCTATTGCACCCCCATGACAAAATAACCTTCATTGATTACATAGACTCCTCAAAGGCTTTTGCCTTGTAAAGAAAGTGCAATGATCTCAACTTAATGCTCATCATGGGAATTACGTTTTTGCAGCAACTTCAACAAACTAATAAAGCATTGTATTAAATTCAATGACCATAAAGCTACTTTTTAAACTGGTAGGTTTTCACAGAAAAAATAAAGGAACTTCTTTTAATGTAACGTGAAATTTATGAAGTTCAATTGCAATTTATTGATAATGTGACTTAAGTTCAAAACACAATTTTGTTGTTATTTTAATAGTCAAGTTTCTTTAACTAAACTTTTTATTTTGTGTCTATATGGCTTAAAGTATTCTTTCTTTTCTTTGTTAAAAAGGCTTATAAAGAAAAAATCTAAAGTCAAGCTCCTTATGTAACATGGTTTAACAGCTAAACTTTGTTCAATTTGTCATTAAGCTGCTCATTAAACACACCTTAGAACATCTCGTAAAAAGAATTCACCAATTTTGACCTAGAGGTCACACTAGGACTCACATTGTGATAATATTAAAGATCTTTACACTCCACAGTAATTTTAAGTAATCAAACATCATTTTCAACAAAATTTTCCTAGAAATCAAATTGATGCTTATACATGTAATAGATTACAAGAAAACTTCAGAAATGTGCTGAGAATGTTTATTCAAACCACATTTTCCTTGAAATGTGTGTCTTATGCTTAATCTGTAATGCGGCTGGTGTTTCATCTGTAATGTGGCTGGAGTTCAGATCGAGATAACCAAAAGAGATTGGCTTGTATTTTGAGGTCCCTTTGTCTAATTTCCAGTTTAATATGATATATGTGGCTTTCCAATAGGTTTTCCAGCTTATCTTTAACATGAATTTAACCTTCAACATTTTGGTAGTGAGATTTATTACCCAATATACTATTTTATATTTTCATTTCTTCTTTAAATGCTTCAATATTATATATACTTTCTGTCTAAATTTTGTGTTTCTTGTTTAAATTTTTTCTGTAATATTTTTAATGTTTTTAACCATGAACGTAAGTGATGCGTCCATTGGTCTATATATCTTATCTTCAAACCAGGCCTGCTTCCAACGCACGTTAATATGCATCTTCTCAAAAAATGCTTTGATGGATTTTCATAAGATATAAGACATAAGAATTTATTTCTTCCACATATGAAAAATTACAGTAACAACATATCAAAAATAGTACAATCAACTGTATCAAACATTGTGGAGGAGGACTGGGAAATAAGCATTAAGCCTGTCGGGTCCTAGACTCCAAATATCTAGATAGCTATACACGATTAATTTACAAGGAATCATAAATTTAGCATACTGTCCTCTAATTCCATAATGCGATGGCCACAGAGTCAAAAGAAAGGACAGGATGTTTCATTATGATTATTTCATTTGGATTATTTACAAATTTTATGTTAAATATTGAAAATATGATCTATGCCATCCTCTCAATCCACAATGCGATGGCCACAGAGTAGAGAAAAAGGATGGGAAGTTGCAATTTAAAGTACTTCATTAATCATCAACTGTACTTAAATAATGAAAATGAAAAAAAGGTGAAAATATATATTTACATATTTTATGAATCTTTTTCCATCTTTTGGGTAATCTGATATAAGAGATTTTTTATAAGAATGTTTAAAAGGCTGAATATTATCACTACTTTTAATTTTGTTTGGTATGTTATTCAAGATCTTAACTCCTTGATATGAGATTGATTTGTTACTAAATTCAAGTTTGCCCTTAGGAAATTCAAAGTTATTAGCATTTCTAGTACCATAATTATGGTTATTTGCATTTGTCTTAAAGATATTATTGAATGAATCTGGTAATAAGCTATGACTATATTTATACATAAATGTACCAATGTGCATTTTACAAAGATCTGAAACTTTAAGTTGATTATAATTTATAAATAGTAGATTAGACGGGCTCCTGTATTCACTGTTTCTGATGGCCCGTAAAGCTCTTTTCTGTATTATATGCAATTTATTTTTATCAGTTTTGTTTGCACTACACCAAGAAGTTATCCAATAGTTGAAATGTGATACAATCATGGTGAGGTACAGGCTTAAGAGTGCAGATTCTGGAAGAAAATGTTTTACTTTATACATGATGCCAATGCTACTTGAACATGTTTTACAAAGTTCATTGATGTGATTTTTCCAGTTTATATTTTGATCTGTAGTTACCCCTAAAAACTTAAAAGACTTCACATTGTTTATTTCTGAATTATCAAGAGAAAGTTTAAAATTGCCATTTATTTTACTTGTTTTTTGATGAGTGCCAAAAAGCATATAATTTGTTTTTTTAAGATTGAGCGAAAGTTTATTAGATTTGAACCATGTACTCGGTTTACTAATGCCATCATTCATAATATTATTAAGTGTGTCAATGTCCTTGTGAGAGGTGAATACACTAGTATCATCTGCATAAAGTATAAATGACAAATCTGGAACAGAATTTGGGATGTCATTAACATAAATAATAAAACCAAGCAGTCCAAGAATTGAGCCCTGTGGCATTCCAGTGTTAATAGTTCTTAATGTTGATTTGTGATTATTGTATTCTACAAATTGTTTACGATTAGTTAGCTAATTCCTAAATTAATCCAAAACTATTCCCATTATTCCATAATTAGCCAATTTATTCAAAAGAATATCATGATAAAGACTATCGAATGCCTTGGAGAGGTCTAGGAATACGCCTGCAGTTATTTCATTATTATTTGCTGCATTAGCAATTTTGTCTACAAGTTTAAGTACAGCCATACTAGTGGAATGATTAGGCCGGAAACCATATTGGTTTTCAAATAAGATTTTATATTTGGTTCAGGTAGCTTGAACAGCTATTTACACATGTCAGAAAATTAGGTATAAAGTGAATAGTTTTTGGGAAAGGGAAACAAAACCTATTTCCATTTAATGAAAACCCTTCAATGGTAACATTTGATATGTTTTATGATATTCGGCCTATTTCTCATGTTTTTCTTTATTTGTTGAAAATTCCCTAAAAAGTTTTTGAATTTTCATGTCAAGAGGGAATGTGCTATGACATTCAAATTTTAGGGGCTTGTGAAGGATCACAATAGCTAAATTCTCTCGTGGGCTTTTTGCCAGAAAGTGTTTTATTATCAAGAAAAATGATTTTTTAGCTCCTAAATTTAGGCATATTTTCAAACACCTATAAAATTTTCTAGAAACACTTTAATTTTAAAAGCCAACAAAGGATTGTTGCAAATTTGATAAGCTTTCATTTGACACCTTGTTTGTTAAAATTGAAGCATGTAAAGTATGAATGAAAATTCTGAGAAATCTTGCTATTCAGTGTTTCTAGAAATTAACGCAATAAAATTTGAGAAGTAGAAACATTAGAAGTCTCTCATTCGTAAACGATGAAAGATTTTTCTTTAAATCAAAATTTATGGCAATCTGTAATCAGTTTGCCATTCAAAGAAACAAAAAATAGTTTCTTTTGTGAACCACTACCGCAGAAAAAAAATATTTTCGTGGTGGCCAAATTTGCCATGTACAAAGTCTATGGGAAATTGGAAAATAAAAAATAACGTAACTCAAAAAAGTTTTTTTCATCATTCTGCACATTCTGTGAAATTTTGAACAAATTCTGTGCAGGACACCGTAGCCGTTAGAACCACCTTAAGAATGAAATACATCTATTAAAGCCTAATCTTTTAAGTATTTTTGAAATTGCTGGAAGGATTGAAATGAAAATTTTATAGGATGATCCTTGAGTAGAGAAGCTATGGGGGTGTTCACAATTTTGCGACGACCCAAAGTCTTAAAATGTGGGGTCACACGAGGTCATTTTTGAAAATCCTAAATGCCTCTTCATCTACAGAGATTGACCAATTTCAACGAAACTTGGGCAGGGTATCAGAAGTCATCCAGGGGGTCATTTGGATCACGAAAGATACTAAAAAATCAGTATTTCGCCTCCTTGAATATCTTGACTTTATATGACTTTGAGATTGTTTATCTAATAATTTTCTTCTCTTCAGGGAGATTCCACATAGCTGAATTAAAACTGTTAGTAACTGTTTAACAGCCAGCCCAGGATCAATTGAGATTTTATTAGCACATTTTACACTAACATCTTTAACTGATTACATAGTTTCCTTTAAGGCTTTTTAGTCTTGTAAAGAGAGTGCAATGATCTCTGTTTATAGGCTATTTAATATGTGGTTTAACATAGACAAATAGCAATACAAGGTTTGTTGGCTGAAAATAACTGTTGATGACCTCCAAAATAACATATTGAAATAAGTTTGTCAAAGGGAGTAATTTGCATTGCCAAAAATTCTACCTCATCTCCTATGAAAAAAGGTTAACATATCTTATCTCATTACTAAACATACAAAGTTATTCTTAAAGCCTGGTCAGAAAGATTACTAGCCAGTCTTTGATTAATTTGCTATGTAACTAGCTAATTTTGCACTAATAGATTTCACAGACTCCTTTAATGCTTATTGTTTTGTAATGAGAGTGCACTGATCTTGAATTGCTGCTCATCACACTAGTTACAACATCCCTTTTATCTTGAGAGGTCTATGCATTTTACAGGAAATTTAACAACATAGGCTATTTGTCCACAATTTATATTCATAATAAAAGTCAGTGTAGAAATGGATTTACCATTCAAAACTTGTCTCATTTTTCTTGAGTGATATAAAGTTTACAGCAGGATTAAATTTTGACATCCAGAAAGTTTTTTGGCTAAAACCATCACCCTTCAGCCGAGTTGTGATGCAGACCTTATGAATGAATTAAAGCAATACTCTAAGATTTTTATCAAAAATAAATTTAAGTAAAAACAGCCTAAAATGAAGTAATAATTCTATTAAAGAACTTTACAAGTGTATTTTGGCAAAAAGTGGTAACATTTAGCTGAGATAATTATAGTGCCTGATCGATCGAATGGGTTAGGTAATTATAATAACAATACAGGGATAGTGGAGGAACACGATGATAAATAGGGATTATTTTTGCTTCGGATCTCGTTAGCTATAATCAATGATAATCATCTCAGACATTTGTTTGATGCGCATTACCTGACCTTACGTGACATTAAGCATGGGACGTCGCCAAGCGACAGGGTATGTAAATGTTACGGTAGGCCGTAACAAAGAAATGTTACGGCTGTACGTTCCGGGAAAGACTGGTTATAATTTTCCCAAAGTAATTTTTATAGAAAGCTATAAAACTGTCAATAAAAAGTAAAAGAAGTTCCTTTTCTGTACCCACTTTCATAACTTTATCTTATTTGTATTTTGTTTCCATAGTATTTTTGAAACATTCACATATATTTGACCTTAAGTTTCTTTGGATAAAATTTTATCTAAAAGCTCTCTGCTCTGTATAGGGTAAAGACATTTCAACAGTTTCCTTGAATATCTTGGCTTTAATTGACCTTGAGATTTTTTGTAATCAACTTTTACCTAATCATTTTCTTTCTTCTCTTCAGGGACATTTCACATAACTAAATTAAAACTGTTTACAGTAACTGTTTAACAGCCAGCCCAGAATGAATTGAGGTTTTATTAGCTCCTTTAACACTAACATCTTTTACTGATTACACAGATTCCTTTAAGGCTTTTTAGTCTTTAGAGTGCAATGATCTCTGCTTATAGGCTATTTAGTATGTGGTTTAACATAGACAATTTGCAACACAGGGTTTGTAAGCTGGAAATAACTGTTGATGACCTCCAAAATAACATATTGAAATAAGTTTGTCAAAGGGGAAAATTTGCATTACCCAAAATTCTTTTTAAGCAAAACTGTAAGATTTTGATCCAAAATAAATTTGAGTAAAAACAGCCTAAAATTTAGGAATAAGGTTATCAAAGAGCATTTACATATGTATTTTGGTCTAAATTTGTTTTGCCACTGAAAGGTGGATACAATGCACACACATGCTTTCCTATAACAATACACATGGAATTAAATTTGGGATCCTGTATCTAGTTCAACAAATGGCTATAACAGAAAAAGTAAGCATCTTTAAGCCAAATGGTTAGGGGTAATTCATATATACCAAAACAAACATGATAAGCCAATTAAATCAAAAGTTGTGGGTGACAAGTGCACTTCGTTTTTTAAATCTTATAGAATTACCTTAAGGATGCTCTCTGATCAAAGGCAAAACAACCTTTGATCAACCATTACGGTAGTGCTGGTCTGAGATTGAACCTGTTCCATGCATGGAACTTTAAAAGAAAAACACTACCTCTTAAATAGATGTCATTTTCACCAACTGATGACAAAGCTTTGATCTAGAATCACAAACCAGGTAGCTGATGGGTGATGATTTCAATGGTTCAACTGCAATGTTTGTTTTCTCCAAGTAAGTCATTTTTATTAAAAACTGTGAAAATGTCTTTAAAAACTATAAAAAGTTCCTTTCAATCCAACAATCTTAAGTTTATCTTGCTGTATAAGTGTTATATTTTGCGCTACATTCATTTTCTTGCTTTTTGCGCTGAATTTGCCTAGCACGAAAATAAATATAGCACAAAAAGTGGTATGTGCGTGAAAATTAAAGCGTGCAAAATGATTCAGAATAGCTTAAAATTAGCCTTGCGCAAAAATTCCTGAGCGCGGAAATATTGGTGTTTACAGTATTTATATTTTGTTTCCATAGTATTTTTAATCATTTCATATACATTTAACCAGAAGTTTCTCAGAATAAAATTTTTTCTATTTAAATTACTCTTTGCTCTGTTTAGGAGAAAGACATTTCTATAGTTTTCTTGAATATCTTGACTCTATTTGACCTTGAGATTATCAGTAATCAGCTTGTAGTAGTACCTACCTACATATATTCTTTTGTCTTTAGGGACATTTCACATAGCTAAATTAAAGCTGTTTACAGTAACTGTTTATCAGCCAGCCCAGGATCAATTGAGGTTTTATTAGCTCATTTTGCACTAACAACCGGTACTGATTACGTAGATTCCTGTAAGGCTTTTAGTCTTGTAAAGAGAGTGCAATGATCTCTGCTTAGTGCTTATTGTGATTTAGTACAAAAATCACTTCCGTTCAAGAAAAGTTCAAACTTTTTAATAGAAATTGATTTGTATTGCTAGCATATGTTCTAAATGTTCTTTTCATGCACAGAAAATGTGTACCGCTATATCTTAAATGGATTAATACTCATAGTTTAATTGACTGTACTCTAATTAGTGATATGCAACACTCTCAATCTGTAATAGATTTGTTATTTTTATTTATTTTTGTGTGTGTGTCTTTCACTCCAGAATAAAATTTTCACCCTCCACCCATTTCGCCGGAAAGCTGGAGATGTAATTTTATGATAGCATACGGTAATTGTAGTGTGTCTGGGTTGTTATATTTGCTAATAAAAAAGAAGGCGCTGGATAGCGCTTTGTTTCAACTGCTTGCTGTTGAATTTTCGAACAATTTTGTCTTGCAGTTATTGTTAAGAGCTATTTGAAAAAAATGTGTCAAAGTAGAAATTCCAGCAAATCGTGCCCACTTTTGCGACCCGCTGTGAGCGGCTTGCCAGACTGAAAGAGTTAACTACTGAATCCACTCAGTCAATAATCAACTACAGATTTTCTGATTGTCCATTGCCTGTACTGTTGAGTTATTTCATACCAGAATGCCAAATGAAGTTAGAAGTACTTTGACAATTCTTAAGTCATAAAGTATGATGATTTGTCAATTTTCTAGAGTGAAAATTTATTAATTTATAGGCTTAATCAGTCAGCAAATATTTGAAATGGACAAATGGATATGGCAGTATTTTACAACAAAATGTGATGTGAACTTAAAATCAGTGGCAAGCTAGGTTAATCCTGTTTTCTTATCATAACGTTCATCCCTCTTTACCGATGTAATACTCTATCTGTGATTTTGTCATTTGCAAAAATAATCCATGTTTTTTCTCATCAATTAAAATTTATAAATAGCTTCATGTTTGTTTGTTTGTTTTTTCTCATCAAGCAAAATATATAAATAGCTTCATCTTCCAAACATCTGGAAGGATATTGCAAAAGTTTAATTTTCTAGGTTTGATTTCCATTGTGGTAGAATATTTGCACTAGTATCAATTGACTCTTTAATTTCTTTTATATTGAAAAAGGATCATCTTCCATTGTGCTTAAGTACAAAAGCAATCTATCTGTTTTGATTTGTCTGAAATAGACCATAAGACATATTGCTGAGAATTAAACCAAAGACACATTGGAACAGTACACTCTGTAACCTAGCTAGTCCCCATTGGAACTAGTCGCTACAGCATCATTCTAACAATTCCTAAGCAAAAGTACTTATAGCTAATGTGACATTAGTTGTTTACTACCAAGTTCTACCATATGAGTTTTCCCACACTGCTTGTAATCTGCTTAACCCATATTCTAGGAGGAATCCTAGCTGTGTATAAAAATAGCCTTAGATACTATAGATATATATAAATTTAAATAATCTTATTCTTAATTTACTGAGGTTTTTTACCATAGTCCAAAATCTTCAGTGCAACATTTGATACTATTTAATGGTATTAGTTAAGAACTTTGCCTGATCCAAACAGAATTAATTTCCTTCAAAGTCTAGTCCTTGTGATATTATTTCTCCTCAAGTAAGATAAATACCTGGTGTAACCAAAACATCCTTCAGCCGTTCCTCGAGTCTGTTGCACGTAATGAATAATCACTCATTTTTTTCTTCAGTGGAAACACAAACTTACCTTGACACTTTTCTTAAATCTTTTCTTATTAAGCTTAACTAACCTGCTTGAAAAGAAAAATAGCTACTCTGAACCCTTAGAGCTGTTTGTATAACCTAATAACACCTAAATGAGTGCTTATAAGTGACCAGTTTAGGTCGGCTAATCTCACCATCAGCAATTTCATCAGTGCAAGACACCTCAGATTTAGATGTCGTTAGGTGCTTTGAGTTGTCCCATGTTTGTTTTTCTGTGAATATGTAATCTATTTAATACAAGCTGGTTTGATAACTCAATGATGAGAAGGTGTTTTGGTGTGCAAAAGTATTAAGTGACACTGCGTTTTAAATCCCAACATCTCTGTTCCAAAACAGTAACATAAGTCCTACAAACATGCAAGAAAATAGCTTTGAAGATCTTATTAGAATCTAAGACAACTAAAATTGTGATGCGAGTGCAAGAAAGTCATATATGCAATAGCTGCCTTTTTTCATACATTTGCATATTGACATAATTTACATGACCTTCAAACCTATTTTCACTACAAAAATGGTTAAAATCTTCATTGGTGACTCTTCTCATTCTGTGTGAGTTGGTTGTATATGGTAAAATATGACTTGACCTTTAAGAAAATTTTTGTTGTTATTCTTCTCTTAATATAACCCTTCCTCTCAAAATATCTTGAAGCTTATGAATAATCAGCTTGTATTATTTATAAATTGCCTTACTCTTGATTCTGTTTTTTTTTTGTTAAACCAAGTAAGAAAATAATCAGGTAACTGTCAAAATAAGTTCATTTTTCAAGTATATACAAGATGAGTGATTATTCATGTGTCAACAAACTTGAGGAACGGCTGGAGGATGTTTTGATTAGACCAGGTATTTATCTTACTTAAGGATAAATAATATCACAAAGACTAGACTCGGAAGGAAATTAAATTGGGTCTGGCAAAGTTCTTATCTAATAGGGGAAATCGATCAAATAGTATTAAATGTTGCACTGAAGATTTTGGAGTGTGATGGTAAACACTGTGTAAATTGTTGATTGGTGATTAGTATGAATTAACTGTATCTACAGAGGGGAGCAACTTAATTAACCCTAACCTCCTACCTACCCCTTTACGTTCTCAGCCTATCTCCTCGGAAATAAGTGTGTCAAAAATTGGTGGTTTCCACCGGGGCTCAAACCAGGGACCTCTCACATCCCAATCCCGTGTCCAGCTATACCAAGCCACCCGAGGTGCGCTGCCTAGGCAGCGATTTATAGGACCCCTGTCTATGACGTATCCGGACTAAGGCGATTTTGGTGATTTGCTCTTGTAGCTTTTTGTAACCTCTGGGAGCTTTAGGGTTATGTGCAAAGTCATCTGGTCACTTACTAATGTGTAAAGTCATCCGGTCACTTACTAATAGCCTAATATTTAGAATACCTTGAACTATTGGAGCTGGACATTGGAACATGACATTGAGGTGAAAATCCATTTGATTTCAGAAATTCAATTGACATTAAATTTAATTGAGTAACATTGTGCTATCATTGCTTTATTGCTTGACTTCTATTTGAAAACCAGGTGTAGACAGAATTCTATTTGAAACAAATATTTAGTGTAACAAAAATCTCGATTGAGGGCATAAATGCTGAACATTGGTATGAAACCTGCAACTTTGAAAACATTGACACATGATGACAATGAAATGATATCAATTTTAAACATGTTCAGTCATTGCAAATGTGGGAATACTTTATATTGCACCATGTTTTTCATTCAAATTATTTGTATTAAGGCTGATAACCATCTTATTCCCTCCCCCTTATTTTAGCCTAATACCTATAACTTTTTTCCCTCCCACTCCTCCCATTTCACCGTTGTTGATAAAAACTACCAAACATTTACCAATACCCTTTTTTTTAAATTTTGCTTGTCAACTTCTCAAAATGAATCACATTAGTTTTGGGTAAACAAAAACATAACATTAAATAGAGCTCACCTCCCACGTTGGAACACCTGCTTATGGGCCTAGTATTATTTGACAATCAAAGTAATAACACAAACATATTTCTCTAAGAATCTGTTAAAACAATACAATTAGGGATCTCATTTATTCCCAACTCAACTCAATAGACTATTCAAGTTAATTTTCTGCAAATGAAAAAAACATCACGGCACATGGTTTTACTTCAACATCTGTTTTACCTGGTACTAAGCACCGTTTTTAATTGACCTTATTCAGGATGCAAGAAAGTAAAGCAGAGGGTTAGCATGAAAAAGATATCAATCCCATGAGACCTAAGCTAATTAGTGACAAGTTTTCTTTGAATTAACCATCCTGAATCTGAAGTTTGAATATTTTTTTAATATTAAAGGTCTTGGTATATGTAGAAAAATTAATCATATCTATATAGAAATCTGAATACAAATGAGGGCTGCTCTGGCAAAATGAGCGGAAAGTCATGAATTTCAAAATTGAGTTGATAACATATTTGAAATCTCTATAATCTCTGCTTTCAAATCCTATATAATAATGTCACACTTTCTGTCTCCGTTTTCCATTAAGAGATCAAAATACAAGGCTGTCCACTGAAAATTAGGTATAGAATTAGCTGCAAATTTATCGTAAAATTGCTTATTGCTATAGTGTATGACAGCAAAATGTTATAAATTTACCGTAAATAATTGCACTCCCAGGCACAATTGACTATCGAAACTCAAGGAATACTGAAACACTTATATGTTGATGTATTTTATGTAAAAAATGAAATTGGACTTTTTTCAAATTTTACTCTGGAAGCCATTTATTCTCAATCTTTATTGGTAACTTTCCACTTTGCCAGAGAAGCCAAAAATTAAAAATGACATTACTGTTTTAAACATTGCACAAATAACAGCCTCCACATAAGGAGGAACCGTGTTCAATATTAGATCAATTTTGGAAATGGCCTGTATCAGTATGACAGCTAAAATGCGAGATCAAAGGATATCGACAAAATTATTAAACACAAGGACTTTGCAGCGCTGAACTGCGCACTTTTGGGGTCGAAGATGATATTGTATCCCGCGATATTTTGAATTTTTTTCTTTAAGCAATAAAAACAATTCTGTTTATCGACCTTGATTAATAAAGTTATCATATTAAAGTTCAGGAAAAACTCTTTCAAACCCATATTTTCTTTACAAATATTATTCAGTTATAATTGTACAATTTTCAATAAAATTATGACTTGAAACTAACAAGTTTGTGTACATTTTCTGTTCTCTGAATAGAAAAATATCCAACGCTCCACAGTATTCAAAATGATTGTAATTTGTCAGAACAAATTTTGGTTTATAAAAGCCGCCTAATTCCAGAGATGGGTACCCTCCAGAAGAGCATGAAATTAATAATTGAGGGAAGCGGTTTAGCGCAGTGGTACTTCCCTCTCTTTGCACTGTCGCGGGTTCAATCTCTGGTCCCGGCGCCTATGTGCATTTGGTTTTCAGTCCATACTCGCCTCCGCAGGTTTTTCTCTGGGTGCTCCTGCTCTTCCTCCTGCACTTAAAACTGTAACCAGATTTGTCCATCATAGTCTGCCCCCACCCAGGATATGGGAAGCTGCAAAAGGGTAAATATTACAATCTAAGTACCAATAGGATGTGCGCCTGAAAAAGGTTGCCACTAAATGAAGTGAAATAATTGTGACGATCTACCTGCAGCAAATCATGAGCGGTTTGATCTAAATGAAGAATCGCTATACAAAAACCAAGTTATTATTTTCATTATTATTAATAATAAATAGCCATAACAGTAACTTTCGATCAACACATTTTACAACCATTTTTACTTGTCTTTGAGAGGCAAACGTGTCATTTTCCACTGTGCAATGTTTAGAAAACCCGCGCAACGCAAAAGAATTAACTATTTTTCCCTCCTAATTGCAAAAACGTGATACCGCCCAAAATTAGGCTGATGGGGTAAAAATAGCGACATGATATTGAGAAATCAAATAAATAGCAATAGATCTGTATATTTCCAGAAATTCAGAGATGGGTACGTTTTGAAAATATAGATGAAACGCATTTCGACTGGATCGGTTTTGAAGCTGATTCTGTGGAGTTTTTAGACAAAGGTGATATGATCAAGTATGAAAACATCTTCAATCTCAATTATTTTAAATAACCATATAATTTGAAGTTTCTGAAACATAATCCTGTTCAAAGCATTTTTCTTTTTATTTCAAGAATGCAAGAATTTGAAAACGATATTTGTGAAAAGTAGTTATCTTTTGGGGTTAATTTTGGCTGGTTGTCCTACTGGTATACAGCGCTTATGTGACTTGTCGCTCCTTAACAGAGAGGAATATTTGAAGATTCTAACATTTCAGGCCCGTAGCAAGGGGGGGGGGGACAAGGGGAGCAGCTCTCTCCCCCTCCCCTTTTTTTCAGTCAAAGCCCCTAAAAAGGTCCAAACAATTCCCTAAATGTCCACCAACAAACACCTAAACCACCAAAACACGTAAATAAAGGCCATTTCTTAATAAATGCTTGTAAAACTACTGAAAATCTTTTTCTTTTTTCTTTTTTCTTTCTTTTTTTGCTTGTCACTTTGTCAAAACCACTAAACTTAGTTAAGGGGTGACCAAAACGAAAAAATTTCAATCAATATAATTCTCATAGCAGTATGATAATAAGATATGGAGCTTAGTTTGCTTCCTTAAAAACTTCACTTTGCTGCCTTTGTTAAATTGCCATATAAAATGACAAGATATCTGGAGAATCTACTGTTAGCTAGATCTCTTATCCAACAAGCCTCCTTGATTCAGAACAAATGTAATTGTATTCTTAAATAGAGTTTACCTTACAATTGAACAGACAGCCTTGAAATGTCATCTAGATAAAATCACTACACTTCAATCATTGATACAATATGTAGACAAACATTCAGATTATGCTATTGTATCTCACAGGTCTTACAGAATAACAATAAGATAACATC
>JXSR01S027811.1:1570-13213 GCA_000969725.1 Ophiothrix spiculata | reverse complement strand
TTATTGTTGATAAATAAAACAATTCTTTAAAAAAAGCTTACTGGAGAGTTGTGTAAAAAAAAAGAAAGATGCAAAAAAACAAGTCGGATGTTGCATTATTGAACATGAAAGAGAAACCAAGGGCGGCTAAAGTTATATACACAACTTTTATGGTTAATAATGATATTAATAGATAATATAAGAAACCAAGAGCATTGTTTTAATGTGTTTTTCTTTCTACATTTTTGGTAAAAAAAAAAAAATAACATATCGCATTGCATTTTTGATAAGTAAAAAATATAAATTAAAAAAGCGCATTTCGCATTTTACTTTTCAAGCATGTTACCAGAAACAAACTTGGTTTTTTTTGGCCTTATTTGACAATTAACCAGAGCAAGCAATTAACCTAAGTTTCTATGAATCTGTTAAAATAACTGTTTAGAAATTTCACTCCATTCCTAACTCGCTAGGATAATTTATCTTCATTTTGTGCAAATTTAAAAAAAAACCTCGAACGATTGCGTATACTTGTACCTCAACAGTACTAGTTGGTATTTAGCACCAAACTTTAAGGGGGCATTGGACAAGTTTAGCATCATCCCAAAACTTCCCCCCCCCCCAAGCATTTTGTGATTTTTGCATTATTTGACAATATTAGCAGTAATTATGACAACATCCGAAGTTTCATTGTCAAATTCAAACACTATAGGCCTATATCAAAATATTTAGATTTTTGTTTATTTTCCATTATCATTGTCGACGATAAATACTGCCCTCTATAGTTAAATTTTTAAAATTATCCTTTTCAGGAGATTTAATGCAAACTCCAAATTCTTTTGATTTATCTGCAGTCTATGATGTGAAAGCAATATTTTGCAAATAAATCTTTGGCTCTTTCAATGTTTTAAGTTTACAAATATATTGATCAACTTGTCCTTAAATTCTACTTTTGACTTACATAAACCGCTGCATAAACCGTGCGATCCTAGTATATATTTCCAAGATATAATCTGAGTTATAGTCCGAGGTATTATAAAGTTCGATCTTGTAAAATCACAAGTCCCGAAATCCACTTGGCAAAAATAACTCCAAAACGTTCCCGACGAACTCCAACGACGATTTATAGTCCAGCAATCACAAAGAAGCTCTGCTTGGCTTAGAAGCTGGATCCAACGCACATAATCCACTCGGACATTAAATAATAAAATAACAGTTTGTCTCCAATTCTTCACTCGTTGTACTCCAAAATAATTCTTTCAAAGTATTAATAACTCGATTTTCCAATATCTCCAATAACTCCACCGACAGTCTTTTCTCTATTAATAACAGAATGACTCCAATTCACTTCTAAAGTTTTAGCTATTGGTCGAACTCCGACAAAGAATATTTCAGTTCTGCCCAAAGTCACTTTGCTTGGGCTCATTAATTTTCACATTTGCATAACAATTCCCCCATGCTGTCATACAGTTTTCTTAACCCCCTGGGAATTTCCCATCTAGTACATTTACAATGCAAGATAAATACAAACACCTAACATAACAATTGGAATTCCCAAAGTGCCGGTCCTAAAGATGATCTGATTAATGATCTAATTATGGAAATTCCACCTAGCATCTAATCTAGCATCTGATTGGTTCATGCAAACAATCTCCTATCTATAGAATTGGAAATCATCATAAAATTGCAAAATTAGATTCACTCAGGAAAAAGTCCCATTCCGTGGCAATCAAAGATCTCAATAATTAAGTTTCAACAAAAACAAATAATTAAGGTTCACATAACAAATGAAAGAAGATATTAATCGCATGTGACCCCAGCTAATTACCAACAAGTTTTCTTTTTATAAACCAACTTAATTGAAATTTTGAATATTTAGTTTTGTTGGGTACATTTCTTGGTATGTAGGTGGAATTAATGATATACCGTATCCACTCGTCCAATTCAATTTTTTTCCAACTGACAAACCTTTCAATACTCTACCTTTCAAAAGTTTGACAAATCATCATACTCTATGACGAAGCATTATAAAAGTATTTTGACAACATTTTTGGCACACTGGTATGAAATTACTCAACGCTAAGCTGATATACATTCAGAAAACAAATAGTTGAATTGGACGAGTGCATAGGTTGTATCCGTGATATTAAAGCTTGGGCTTTGAACAACAAACTCCAACTCAATGACAATAAGACTGAGATATTACATTTCCATTCTCGCTTTGTTGACTTTGAACAACTTCCACCTCTAAAGATCGGTGATACAAATATCAATCCAAGCCCTGAAGCCCGCAATCTCGGTGTCACTTTGGATAGCCATCTCTTGTTAAAGACTCATATAAGCAACGTTTGTCGCAGTGGCTGGGCTTTTATCTATAAGCTTGGCAAAATTAGAAAATACCTCGACAATGCTACTACTGAGCGTCTAGTACACGCCTTCATTACTTCACGCCTTGACTGCTGTAATTCTCTTCTTGTGGGCCTTCCTGTCAATGACCTTCAAAAGCTCCAAAGACTACAGAACGCGTCAGCCCGTCTTGTCACGCTGACTAAACGCAGAGATCACATCACTCCAGTGTTACATGATCTCCATTGGCTGCCTATATCAAAGCGCATTGAATATAAGATCCTCCTTCTGGTGTTTAAGTCTTTCCACGATCACTCTCCTGCCTATCTTGCTAATTTGCTCAGCCGCTATGAACCAGCTCGTACTCTCAGATCCTCATCTCAAGTCTTTTTCGGATTTCCCACGCAGCGTCCAAGAACAAATTTCTATGGACAAAGATCATTCGCAGTTTCTGGACCAAAACTCTGGAACAATCTGCCTGCAATAATCAGGAACGTTGCTCCAATAATGACTACTAGTCAGTTCAAGCGTACTCTCAAGACTCTGCTTTTTGAAGACTATTTTCAGTGACTGCATGAGAAATTACCTATATAACTTTCCAAATTTTTCTCCTATGAATGTGATTCTGTAGCTGTTTGTAACAATTGTATGTATAAAAATTGTATATTTCTTAGGTTTCGTTTACAAGTATGTACAGCGCTCAGCGGCTTCTTTGTTATGAGCGCTCAAAAATCTCACATTATTATTATTATTATTATACGGTATCTGGTAATCTTAATGTAAATTATAAATGACATACTTTTTTTACCTTTAACACACCCACACACCAGTAACAGCTTCAACCTAAGGAGAATAAAAGGGACACACAATTTTTCGCAATGGCCTGAATACAGATGTAATGTAACTAGTCCCTTCTTGGAAGAGAGCAACATATTAAGGTTTATCACTACATTGAGCTTGTGTGGTCTAGTGGAACAGTCCGAATCAGTAGGTCATGAGTTCAAGCTCTGCTACTCCCAACAGGTTATTTTCTTGGGCAAGATATTCAAATCTCACTGCTTTGTCGACCCAAGTGTTTTGGGGTTCTGCTATGGGAAACATTACAATCTCACTTAGAGATAGCCCATGTGCTTGGCTGGCGAGGCCTAGTTGAAATGAAGTGAATGTGATTACTTCCTGATGGCAGTGTAGCAATAGCCATCAGCACTTTGAACCAGATAGAAAAAATAGCTTCATTAATGTGTATAATTATTATTATTATTCCATTATTCCAGAATCAGCTAGGTGACCTGCGAAATTCTATCTAGATATCTTTTTACTACAAACACTGGAGCAGTGAAAATAAAGATAAGAATTCAGTAGCAAAGATTTTTGGACACAAGAATAACAATTATGCATTATCTACAAAAATCATGTAAAGGCTGTTAACCTTGCCAGTGCCAGATTTGTTAAAAATTATAAGATAATGTATATTATGTTTTATATGACTCATTAAAAGCTTCTTTATAACCAGATTGCATGTGTTGGGATGATTTGCATAAATTATGCAATTCACTTCCCCCGAGTATAACCAAGGTCTACCAAATGTGTTTTCCACATTGTTTATATTCCACTTGACTATTTCCTAGGAATAATCCTATAGCTGTGGGTAAAAATAACCTTAGATACTGTTATATATATGAATTTCAATATCTTATTCTCAATTTATTGAGTTTACTATCATAGTCCAAACTCTTCAGTGCAGCATTTGATGCTATTAAATTGTATTAGTTAAGAACTTTGCCTGATCCAAACAGAATTAATTTCCTTCAAAGTCTAGTCATTGTGATATTATTTCTCCTCAAGTAAGATAAATACCTGGTGTAACCAAAACATCCTGCAGCCGTTTCTTGAGTTTGTTGCACGTAATGAATAATCACTCATCTTTTTTTTCAGTGGAAACACAAAATTACCTTGACACTTCCCTTAATTCCTTTCTTATTAAGCTTAACTAGCCTGCCTGAAAAGTAAAATAGCTACTCTGAAACCTTAGAGCTGTTTGTATAACCTAATAACACCTAAACAAATGCTTATAAGTGGCCTGTTTAGGTCAGCTAATCTCACCATCAGCAATTTCATCAGTGCAAGACACCTAAATTTAGATGTCATTTAGGTGCTTTGAGTTGTTCCAGGTTTGTTTTTCTGTGATGATGTAATCTGTTTAATACAAGCTGATCACCTTACACACACTGGTAACTCAATGTTGATAAGGTGTTTTTGTGTACAAAAGTGTTAAGAGACACTGCTTTTTAAATCCCAACATCTCTGTTTGAAAACAGTAACAAAACGAAAGTACATGCACTATAATTATATAAAAATACAAGAAAAACAGCATTGAAGATCTTAATTAGCTTCTAATACAACTAAAATTGTGATGTGGGTGCAAGAAAGTCATATCGACAATACCTGCCATTTTTCATATATTTGCATTTTGATATATTTACATCACACAAAAAAGTGACCTATCAGCCTATTTCCACTATAAAGATGTTTAAAACCATCACTGGTGATTCTTCTCATTTTGTTAGAGCCAGTATGATTTGGTAAAATATGGCATGACCTCTAAGAAAATTGTTTTTATACAATCCATCTTTTGTTGTTATTCTTCTCTTAATATAACCCTTGCTCTTAAAATATCTTGAAGCTTGTGAATTTTCAGCTTGTATAATTTATAAATAACCTTACTCTTTTCTTTATTCAGTTATTTTTTCTTAAACCAAGTAAGAAAATAATTAGGTAACTGTCAAAATAAGTTCATGTTTCAAGTACAGATTATCCATGTGTCAATAAACTTAAGGAACGGCTGGAGGATGTTTTGATTAGACCAGGTATTTATCTTACTTGGGGAGAAATAATATCATGAAGACTAGACTTGGAAAGAAATTAATTTGGGTCTGGCAAAGTTTTTATCTAATAAGGGAAATTTATCAAATAGTATTTAATGTTGCACTGAATGTTTTGAAGTGTGATGGTAAACACTGTGTAAATTGTAGATTGGTGATTAATAAGAATGTATTGTACCTACAGAGGGGAGCATGGCTGAGCGGTTAGAGCTTGGGACTCATAATACAGAGGTTACAGGTTCGAGCTCTGGCTAGCCCTGCTGGTCGGACCATGTTTTCTAGTTTCATTGGGCAAGAAATTTGACTCCAGCTGCTCTGTGGTTAGGAAGTCATGTCAAGCCATTAATGGTCCCCTGTGCAAATACTCCTTCATGGGGCACTGCATACAGCTATACCTGGTTAACCTATCACTACTTTTCACATAGCTAGAGAGCTCTACAAGGATATGTGGTAACGTTATAAAATGCATTGCAAAAATCACATTTAGACAAATTCAGGTACAAGTTACCTACCAGTGGTTTGACCAAGTTTTAAAAGTTACCCAACCGACAAGAAGCATTGGAGATTGGAGACTACTTAAGAAAATTACCCACTGGTTGAGAAGGTTACTTTCTCTTTACAAGCCCAACACCCAAAATCATCTGCCATTGGTTGTCAGATGGGTGCCAATGACCAGTCCTGGTATCACCTTATTGTTAAACTATACATAAAACACTTTATTTAATGGCATTTATTATTTGATTTCAGGAATTCAAGTCACATCACAGACACTGACAATTTAATTGAGTAACATTGCGCTATCATTGCTTTATTGCTTGACTTCTTCTATTTGAAAACCAGGTGTAGACAAGATTATATTTGACTACTATTTAGTGTAACAAAAATCTCGATGGAGGGCATAAATGCTGAACATTGGTATGAAACCTGCAACTTTGAAAACATTGACACATGATGACAATGAAATGATATCAATTTAAAACATGTTCAGTCATTGCAAATGAGGGAATCCTTTATATTGCACCATGTTTTTCATTCAATTAATTTGTATAAAGTCTGTTAATCATCTGGTAAGCCCCACTCCTCCCCCCTCTTTTTTTAGCCTAGCACCCATACCCCCCCCCCCCCAAAAAAAAGAACAAAATCAAACAAACAAACAAACAAAGACAAAAACTGAAACTATTTTTATTTTTGACTAATTTAAACTGTTGTTGATAAAAACTACCAAAAATTGACCTATAACATTAAAAAAAATTTGCTTGCCACCTTTCAAAATGAATCACATTAGGTTTGGGTAAACAAAAATAAAGCAAAAAATAGAGCTCCCCTCCCCCAATGGAACACCTGCTTATGGGTGTAGTATTATTTGACAATCAAAGTAGTCACACAAACCTATTTTGCTAAGATTCTGTTAAAACCATACACTTAGGGGTCTCATTTTATTCCCAACTGAACTCACTAGACTATTCAAGTTAATTTTCTGCAAATGAAAAAAACATTACGGCTCATGTTTTTACTTCAACATCTGTCCTACTTGGTACTTAGCACCGTTTTTAATTGAAATTATTCAGGGTACAAGAAAGTAAAGCAGAGGGTTAGCATGAAAAAGATATAAATCCCATGAGACCTAAACCAATTAGTGACAAGTTTTCTTTGAATTAACCACCCTGGTTCTAAAGTTTTGCTTTTTTTAATATTAAAGGTCTTGGTATATGTAGAAAAGTTAATCATATCTATATGAAACCTGAATACAAATGAGGGGTGCTCTGGCAAAATGAGCGGAAAAGTCATGTATTTCATAATTGAGTTGATAACATATTTTAAATCTCTATAATCTCTGCTTTCAAATTATATATAATAATGTCACACTTTCTTTCTCCATTTTCTATTAAGAGATCAAAATACAAGGCTGTCCACTGAAAATTTGATAATAGAATTAGCTGAAAATTGATTATAAAATTACTTTAGTGTATGATAGCAAAGTGATATCAATTAACCATGATTAATTGCACTTTCTGGCACAACTGACCTTCGAAACTCAAGGAATACTGAAACACTTATATGTTGATGTGTTTTATGTAAAAAATGAAAGTAGCCTTTTTTCATATTTTTACTCTGGAAGCCATTTATTCTGAATCTTTATTGGTAACTTTCCACTCTGCGTTTGCCAGAGCAGCCCAAAAATAAAAAATGACAATACTTGAGAATTAACGCCTTTTCCCTCCTAATTGCGCAAACGTGATACCGCCCCAAAATTAGGCTGATGGGGTAAAATAGCGACATGATATTGAGAAATCAAATAAATATTAACAAAATCCAACATGATTTTGGAAAATCTAATAAAAGTAGTTTGTAGATCAGCAATAGATCTGTATATTTCCAGAAATTCAGAGATGGGCACCTTTTGAAAATATATATGAAACGCAGTTCGACTGGATCGGTTTTGAAGCTAATTCTGTGGAGTTTTTGGACAAAGGTGATATGATCAAGTATTAAAACATCTTCAATCTCAATTATTTTAAATAACAATATAGTTTCTGAAACATAGTCCTGTTCAAAGGATTTTTTGTTTAAAGAATGTAAGAATTTGAAAACGATATTTGTGAAAATAGTTACCATTTGGGGTTAATTTTGGCTCGCTGTCCTACTGGTATACAGCGCTTATGTGACTTGCCACTCCTTGACAGAGAGGAATATTTGAAGTTTCTAACATTTCAGGCTTGTAGCCAGGGGGCGGGCAAGGGGGGGGAGGCAGCTGCTCCTCCCTTTCAGTCAAAGCCCCTAAATGTCCACCAACAAACACCTAAACCACCAAAACACGTAAATGAAGGTCGTTTCTTAATAAATGCTTGGAAAACTACTGAAAACCTTTTTTTTTTGCTTGTCACTTTGTCAAAACCACTAAAATTAGTTTAGGAGTGACCAAAACGAAAAAATTTGAATCAATATAATTCTCACAGCAGTATGATAATAAGATACGGAGCTTAGTTTGCTTCCTTAAAAACTTAACTTTGCTGCCTTTGTTAAATTGCCATATAAAATGAAAAGAGTTCTTGAGAATCTACTGTTAGCTAGATCTCTATCCAACAGGCCTCCATGATTCAGAACAAATGTAATTGTATTCTTTAAACAAAGTTTACCTTACAATTGGACAGACAGCCTTAAAATGTCATCTAGATAAAATCACTGCACTTCAATCATTGATACAATATGTAGACAAACATTCAGATTATTCTATTGCATCTCACAGGTCTCACAGAATAACAATAAGATAACATCAGCCTTGTGCTATAAAGAAAAGTATTGAAACATCTATGCCCTTTTAAAAGAGAAAGAAATATGAAAGTCAAATATAAGTTGAAATTGTAACTTAATGAATGTCTGTCTAGATCTGCATCAAAATACCAAGCCATTACATACTTGTCTGATAAACAGAATTTATTAAATGGGACACAGTACATTGGAACATGAAAACAAGGTTTATCAATGATGAAAAGTGCATTACATCTAACTTAAGAAATGCAAGTCACATCACAAACACAGACAAGGTAATTGAGTAAAATTGCGCTATCATTGCTTTATAACTTGACTTGTACGTGCCAACTAGGTCCAGACACAAGCCCATTTGATAACAACTATTTAGTGAAACAAATGTCTTGGAAGTAGGGTGAGAACATTGGTATGAAACTTGCAACTTTAAAAAACATTGACAAATGACGACAATTTAACAATATCAGTTGAAAAACATATCAGTCATTGCAAATGAGGGAATCTACTATATTGCACCATATTACTCTATTTAGATTATTTGTATTATTTGACAAATTAGAGAAAAACAAAGTAAGCCAACTCAATATGGGGAGGATAACAACATAAGCCTAATGTCTAGAAAAAAAAAGGGGGAAAATGATATATAAATAACCTTGAAGGTCTAATATATGCACAAACAAAAATATAACAAACTCACCAAACAGCAATTAACAAGAAACGGATAATCTACAAAAGTGATGGTTAATAAACGGAATGCACAAGCTTTCGAAATGGTATACTTTCCTTCGTCTGGTTGACAATTAATCAGAGTGCTTATACCTATTTTTCTAAGAGTCTGTTAAAGTAAATGTTTAGAAATCTCATTCCATTCCTGACTTAATTTTGTGCAAATGAAAAAAAAAACACTCGAAATATTGTGTATAATTTTACTTCAACATCTGTCCTATGCCCAGAGTGCTAGTTGGTACAAAGCACCAAACTTAAATTACCGTCATGCTATGGCACCAAGTACCCACACTTTAATTAGCTATTCAAAGTACAAAAAAATAAAACAGAGGTGTATCATGAAGATGGTAATCCCATGTGACCTCAGCTAATTACTAACAATTTTTTTTTTTAATGTAAACCAACTTAATTGAAATTTAGACTTTCAGTTTTTTTAAATGAATTTCTTGGTATATGTAGGTAGAATTAACCATATACTGGGGAATTTTAATGCAAATGCTAAATTACATAGTTTTTTTCTTACCTTAAACACACCCACACACCAGTAACAGCTTCAATGTAAGGAGAATAAAAGGAAAATAAAGGGGACACACACTTTTAGCAATGGCCTGAATACAGATGTAATGTGACTTGTCACTTCTTGAAAGAGAGCAACATTGTAAGGGGTATCACTACATTGAGCTCATGTGGTCTAGTGGAACAGTGAAGGGCTCCGAATCAGTAGGTTGTGCATTTGAGCTCTGCTTCGCCCAACAGGTTATGTTCTTGGGCAAGATATTTAATCCTCATTGCTCTCATCAACCCAAGCGTTATTGGGGAGCTGTTTTGGGAAACTTTACTAACTAATCTAGGTGCAGATAGGCTGTGTGCTTGGCCGGCGACACCTAATTGAAGTTAAGCGAATGTGGTGGCTTCCTGAGGGCAGCGTAATAAAAGCCGCCAGCGGTTTGAACCAGTTAGGAAAAGGAGCTTCAATAATGGTGTAAATAATTTTTATAATTATTCTTTAGATTTTCTGAAACAGAATCAGCTGTACAATGTGAAATTCTATGGAGATATCTTTTTACTACAGACACTAGAACAGTGAAAATAAAGATCAGAAATCAGGAGAGAAGATTGTTGGACACAAAAATAACAATTATACGTTGACTTCAAAAATCATGTTCATTCTGTTAACCTTGACAGGTTTGTTACAAAGTATAAGATAATGTACATTACGTTTTACATGACTCATTAAAAGCTTCTCTCTGTTGCCTTTGTTAAATTGGAATATGAGATTTAAAAAAAAATGTCTTGAAAAGTTATTTTTAGCTAGATCTCCATTCAAGCAACTGTCTTGGTTATGGAACTTTAATAAGATGGCAAATGTCGATTGTATATTTAAATCAGAATTTACTTTAAAATTGGATAGACAACCTTGAAATATTCCCAGGGAAATAGCATCCAAATCACCAGATCACTACATTTTAATCATTAATATCAAGATTTGCATAGCAGTTTTTCATATCCCAGTTCTTTCAGAATTGCAATTAGATATCATCAGCCTTATGGTTATATAGAATAGTAACAAAACTTCTATTCATAGACTTTTCATAAAGGGGAAAACTATATTAGTTAGGTCTTGCAAATATTATTGGAGATTGCAACCTTAAATGAATATTCATCTAAATAAGGTACTGTATTTTATGTATTTTTTCTACTCATCTGCAAAATGAAGAATTCAATATGAGGGAGAAATTGGTGTCCACAAGAAGCCTTCTTTTTTGATTTATAATGCATATGAAATCAGCTCCCACAAAATTTGTTGAAAGTCGCATATTTCAAAAGTGAGTTCACTGCATATTCTTCATATTCTCAACTCTTGAATGATATGTCATAACTTGGTTTTTTTTTCATTTTCCTAGACAGTCAATGGAATGCTAGTAATAATTATTGGACATAATAAAATCTTAAAAAGTCTTAGTAATCATAGAGTGTAGTAGTGTAGTGGTTAGCGATTGTGCTGTGCATGCATTTAGCCTGGGATTATAAGAATCTTTGCTTAGATTTTCCGACATGGTGGAAGCATTGGGTCAGATATTCTAGATCTTCTTCATCCCACACACAAAGTTGGGTAAATATTTCACGAGAGTTTGTCGTCCTTTGAGGGGACATAAACCGTTGGTCCCATGTACAGAAGAATCATACCTATACATGTTATGACAATCAATAGGATATTCATTTTGTTTGTTTTGGTCAATCTTCAAAATCTTGACTTCAAAGTTTGGCCTCCTGTATGGCAAGCCAAATGTACAATAAGTCGATAAACAATGTTTATCACTGATAAACACTGTTTTTCAATTGAAAAACAATGTTTATCGACTGAAAAACATAGTTTTTCAAGATAAACTTTGTTTTTCAACTGATAAACACTGTTTTTCAGAAAAACACTGTTTTTCTGGAAAAA
>JXSR01S027807.1:12257-23020 GCA_000969725.1 Ophiothrix spiculata | reverse complement strand
CCCCCCCTTGGGTAGACGTGTTACAAAAAATAGCCTGGGTAGACGAGGGTTAAACGTGCTAAACCTGCAAAGAGACTAACACATTGTCAGTGAAGTGATGTAGCCAGACTTTTTCCCGATTTTCCCCGGCGTTTACACAATCCTTCCGAATTTGTCCGGGCAAAAAAAAAAATCCATTTTCGTACACCCATAGGGTTTATGCGATATTTGCAACATCTGTTGAAGATGTTCTGTTTTCCCCACGTTTTTTGTCTAGCAGTTGTGCACCCGCTCTCTCATTTTTCTTGCTTTTTTCAGTTTTCTCGCTTGCTGTCCCGATTTCCCGCTCAAAATGTTGAGAGGGGCAGTCTGCCCCCCCCCCCCCTCCCTTCTTGACATATGCTGGCTACGCCACTGACATTGTATTTCTGCAAGAATTCTACAACCTTTGTTAGTGTAACATCCTCATATATGTTCTTGATGTGACATTGGATAATGTCAGTTAATGAAGAGTTAAATACATGTTAAGGCCTGCCCAAAATATCAGAAGGACACAGTAATTGATTTAATGAGAAAAATATTTAAAATATACTGCAACTCGGAAGGATATACTACTTGGTTTTTGCTACAATATAACGCTATGCATCTTTTAATGGACTGCGTGCTATCTTGCTGTTCATCTCCAATTTATTTTCCCACACATGCACAGGATACAACACACTATAATTAGACGTATGTTATTTTGATCACACATCTGGTGTGTCAGTGGATCTACGTGCTGAGACCGAAATTGTTTTACTTAGTCAACTTAAGTGTACTTTGCTAGGAGCTTTAGTGAAACAATTGGTACATCAGTGTCCTTTTTTTTTATGAATCGCATATTTCAATACTAAATTGAAGGAAACCGTTTTAGTTGTGATGCGGGTGTAGTCAACGACATTTTCATTTTGTGCTTGGAATGTATACTGATCTCTCTCTTTTGCTCGCTTTAATATATTGTGTGTATTGTGTTGCTTAATGTGTCCATTCTTGTGGGTTTCTTTTGTCAGTTGATCACCATACAGAGGTAGATGTTTTGGGTAGAATGAAAAAGTTACGTCAGTCACTCGGTTTGGTTTTATGTTCCTTTAATTGTCTTATTAAGTATTCTTTTAAACAAGATAAAAAACCTGTTACAGACAATTAACCAAAACAACATAATGGCAAAGCAGAGTACACTTTATCAAGGGCAATGGAAATAATAACAGGCTAAAAGCTCTGTTGTGGTTCGGCAGTTGAAAATAATCAAAAATATTTTGTTTACTTTTGCTGGCTTATAAATTATTAGATGTTTGACATTATACAGATGTCAGGAGTAGGGTAAGAGGGGCTGGGAGAGATATGTTTGCGAAAAATTACACTAAAGATGCAAAAAGATTAACACTTGTCTTTTCTGCCAGAGTTCTACATCCATAAGACTTCCTTAACTAAAAAGGATATAGTTCTTGGTTTTTAGATTTTGATAAATATGTCCCTACAATACAACGCTGTGCATCTTTAATGGATCGCGTGCTATCTCGCTGTTCATCCTCATTTGTCTTATTCAATACTTTCCCACAGGATACAGGACACAAATTAGCCGTATGTAATTCTGGAACACACAGCTGGTGTGTTAATGGATCTACGTGCAGAAACAGAAATTGTTTTATTTAGGCAACTTAAGTGTATTTTGCTTGGAGCCTTTGTGAAACAATAGATACACTTAAGTCTAAACAGGGGATTTTTTTTTCTGGGTTTGGTATATATCGCATTATGTCCATACTAAATTAAAGACACTTATTTAGTGATCGTTCTCCCTTGGTCAGTTTTATTTTCTCAATAATGGTGTTTAATTTGACCGTTCTTGTTTCCCATGTCAGTTATTGGCCATACAGAGATCGGGTTTTGTGATCCTTTAAGTTTCTTATGTTTTTCTTTATTAAAACATTCCAAGAAATTGCATCATTCGTAATCTTAAGGCAACATCATTCAAGTTGCACTAAACAATGTCCGATCCAGTGGAAAGAATGGAAACAAAATAAGATGCTTAAGGACGTTTTTAATTTGCATTGTGTATGATCGTAATCTCCGAATAGAAATTACTAGTGTTTGATGCTAGGAATAATGCAAATACACCAGGAGGAGGAAAAATGAGGTTTGGTAACAAATGTTATTGATAAGGTAAATATAAAATTAAGGTCTTTGAGCTCGTAAATTTGGTGGATAAATCCCAGGGGTTAAATAATGCAGAAAATTAGTGTCTGCCTGCACCCCGTTTATAAAATAGTGAATTCTAATGGCATTTCGCAAAGATAAAAAAACTAATGAATAGACGAATAAATGGAATTGGTAGACAGAACTGGTTAAATGACATGTAAATCATAAATACCAAATTGTTGCAAAAAAACAAAAAAACACCCTATAATAGCAATGTTACCATGTTTACAAATTTATAATAAGTATCCTATCTATTTAATAACATTGAAAGTGACACCTAGTACTGAGATGTTAAAGTGGCAACTAATGTCAAGCTTGCTAAAACATGACAGAGCAAGCTATTGAAATTGGATCGTATTGATAGAGAATCTCTCTCTGGCCAATTCCAGCTCTCGATTTCAGTCACTTCAAAGGACTGTCCAATATTGTATTTTCTATTTCCACACGTGTATTTAAAACATCGATCTATTGGTGGCTTGGCAGTTCTTTCTTCTCAGAAAATAAGAAGCATTTATTAAAGCCAAACGCCTGCAGAGTGCCTAGCGGGGGAACATCTTTTCTTAGTTCTTTAAAGCAAGCAGTTTTACCAAAATATACAAATTTCTTTCTAATAAATACTAGATGTTATATTTGATATGATCAGGTATAGTATATGGTACAGTGTTGGAGTTAATTGCAGACAATCGTCTCCCGATCTACCGAATATTTCAACTACTCATGGCATCTGTGTTGTAAATGGCGTCTTGTCTTTTTTTTTTCTTTCCATGCTCTACATTAAAATAATAATTTTATAGATAAATTTAATGAGTTATATAATGATTGTATTCCTTTAAGGAAACGTTGTATAAATAGACGTAAAACTCCTGGCTTACCAAAGGACCTTTAAAAAGAATCCAAATAAAAATAAGTTATACAAAGAGTATATACATTGCCCCAATGACATGCGAAATATGAAATGTAAGATGTACCGTAATAAGTTAAGTAGTCTTATTCGTAAGTGTAAAAGGGAATATTTCTACAACAAATTCAAGAACACGCAGCATGATATAAAAGAAACATGGAAAACAATTAATTCCATGATTGGACGTGGTAAAAACAATAACCAACCTGATAAATTCAAATCAAATACTGAAGAAAACATTAATAATCCTGAACAAATATCAAATGCTTTTAACGAATTTCTTGTCAGTATTGGGTCCAAATTAGCTTCGAATATTCAACATTCAGGTAAAGATTATTATGAGTATCTTATAACCAAGCCAACCAAAAAGGTATGTTTTAAAACATGTTTCTGACGAAATTATCAAGATAATAAACAAATTCAATCAAAATAAAAGCACTGGTCACGAATTGGTCGTGAAATTTCGGAACCTCTTTCGATTATTTTTAATTGTTCTCTTCAAACCGGCGCGCGTTGTACCAAATCAACTAAAGGTGGCTAAGGTAATACCAATATATAAGAAAGATGATGCAGAATTATTCCCCTAACTATAGACCTGTGTCTGTACTTCCATGTTTTTCAAAAATACTTGAAAGGTTAATGTTCAATAGATGTACGGACGTCATAGATAATAATAAGTTATTAAATAAAAAAACAATTTGGATTTAGATCTAACCATTCAATTCAAATGGCAATCATTGAACCTGTCGATAACATAACTAAGTCTGTAGAACAAAATGAAAGTACACTTGGTATTGTTCTCGATTAATCAAAAGTCTTTGACACCATTGGTCACAATATAGTATTACATTAACTTGAACATCATGGATTTAGTGGTATTGCATTAGAATGGTTTAAGAGTTACCTTGAAAACAGAAAACAATTTGTTCGTTACAAATCTTGTGATTCAGAATTCAAATGTATAACTTGTGGAGTTCCACAAGGTTCCATTTTGGGACCATTGTTATTTATACTTTATGTAAATGATATTAAAACTGCTACTTCAGACATTTGACATCATATTATTTGCAGATGATACTACTTTACTCTATTCCGATCCTGATATTGCTTCAAAAATAAATACAATCAATAAAGAATTGACTGAGATAAATTATTGATTTAGATCAAAAAAACTGTCGATAAATGCCAGAAAAACAATTTACATGATTCTACACATCTTACCAAAAAGTATACCGTCTCAAAGTTTGAACTATTGAAAGGCATTTCTAACAAACAAAATAAAATTGATAGTTTAAAGGTACCAAAAACAAAACAAAACAAAACAAATAAATGTTATTCTTAACGACGTTTCTTTACAAAGACTCTTGCTTTTACTACGTTTCTAGGTGCCATTATTGACGAAAATCTAACTTGGAAGAATCACATAGACGCGATATCTAAGACTATCTCAAGAAATGTACCAGAATACATTTTACATTCATTATATTGTATTTTAATAATACCATTCTTATTTGGCGTAATACGTTTAAAACTTACTTAGATAAAGTCATTAAGTTACAAAAATGGGATATAATAATAATATCATGTGCACATAATAGATGTCATACAGCGCCTTTGCTTAAAAACACAATGTACTTAATATATGCGATACATTTATACTGGAACTAGGTATATTTATGTACAAACACCAAACAAAGCGTCTCCCAAGTGTTTTTTCAGAAAACGTCCTTTATCAAAAATAACCAAGTCCATAAATATCAAACAAGAAATTCATCAGACTATATCATTAATAAAACAAAGAAAACATTTTCTGACCGTGCAATTCGCACAATGGGTCCAAGCTTATGGAATACATTAGATTCAAATATAAAACAATGTAAGACTGTCAAACATTTTAGAAATGTGTATAAATCCAATATTCTTGCAAGTTACAACTGAGTTTGTTGGCTTTTGGCATGCCTAACCCTGTACTTTGCTTGGGTTTTGTATGCGTTTTGTCCCCTTTTGCTTTTATTTTGTGTGGTTGAAACAGTGTCCTGCATGGGATGGTCCCTTCGGGCCTTTTTGGCCTTTTGACCATTCCCACAATATCAGTGTCTCATTTTATGTGTTTTTAGGATATTGTTCTGTATGATATGATATTTTTCTGTATGATATTGTGAACAAAATTGATTGATTGATTTATTGATTGATTGAAAAAATTAAAACGTCCCTTTAAGAATTTTATCTCATTCCTGCTATCATGTAGCGCTATCTAAAGATGTAACTCTTACGATTACGTATATATTTATATTTAGTTAATTCCCCAGAAATGTTATGATGTTTTTTGATTCAATAAACGGGTAGAGAAATTTAAATAACTAAAAAACTATCACTTGGAAAGGTCTAAGCATTCCATTAAACGTTATATAGATGATAGCATTGGTTATTTGATTTTACAGAATGTAAATACCCATCTCTTTTGCAGCATTAAAGAGTTTCCTGGAAAACGGATAATGAGTTGAAACTGAACCCTGACAAAACTGGATTTGTGACATTTCATCCTATCAACAATAGCGTAAGCTACAATATCGATCCGAGACTACATGTTTTTTGCTCTCCAAATCTATCTACAAACTTGCATTGTTCATGAATCACAATTCATAATTTGTCTGTGATTTCCTTACCCGCTTGGGTACATCGCACCGTACACGGTCTTTAATTAATGATATTAACACTTCTTAGGGGCCCTACCACATGTTTTCGCGCGTAAAGAAACAAATTCATAGCCGCTCCATGTAATTGTCAAACTTAACGCAGCCCTCAGCGACAAAAAAAACCCCACAAAACCTTGGTCACTTAAGTCTTAAACATAGGTGTTTTACTGTATACGCCCGAATATACCGAATATACTAATGAACACTTGTTTTTAGAGTAACACACAAATGAATCTTCATATATTGAATGATTCACATTATTAGCGATGAAGATAAATAGGAAATTGGAAAATTTGAAATTAGAGGAGGCCCGTTGGAATCCGATCTTACAGCGGCAAGACATTATTTATTACCACAGTTGGACCAATTGAATATCACAGCAAATCTCCTTTATAACCGGATGTCCAGTAAAAAGTAATCGTCGTTTTTATTTCCCAAACTGTATTTACACAAATTATATGAATGGTGAAAAGTATCATTTTCAAAGCCAAAAATATATTTCTTTAATAGTTTTGGACGAATCTTGAGAGTAAAAAATACAATTGTATAAGTTTATAAGTATATGTAATATCAAGCCAGTGACACATATGTTATCACAATAAATAGATTAATACCGTATGATGAGTAATCGTTAAAGACGTTACCTTTCTCATTTAGGTACAACAAACGCATTATATTTCTATCATTGCCGCTACCAACGATTTTTGGTTCTGAAAGCATACACATATATCACGATATCACCGACCAGACAAGAATAACACAAAGGAAAAAAAAATACTTGTGGACTTTTTCACTATTAAAGGAGCATGGTCCGATTGCTTCATTTTCTTTCAAATTTGTTGATATTGTTTCCAAAATATTGCTCATATATACTTTTCTCATAAACTATGTGAAATATTTCGGTTGAGTTATGTTTCGTTTTGGATTTATATATATGGAAATGTGTCTAATTATGGTAACCATCAATTCTATACAGTGACATATAGGAAGCTTTGAAATACAAAACTGCCAATAAAATCAAAACCACAAACTATGCCACAAACAGTCAACCCGCCATTGAAAATCACCCAAGTTTACTGTCTACAGAACTTCTAACTTCAACATTATTTAGAGCTTGAAACATTACGTACACTTCATTATCTTTCTTAATATTCTATGAAACAATGAGTTTATCCATGCACAGATAGAGCACTGATATTGAGACTTTATGCATTACGTATTTTAAATCAATTTATTTGCAACCACCACTACTAAGAAAACTTCCCCATAAATAGTGCAGGTAGTTGTTGAGAAAGCCTTCGGCATTAAGTGATTTGAAAAAATAAGTAAGGAATAACGCACTCAATTGGATATAGGCTAAGAGAATTAATGAACATTATGGCCATTAGTCAAACAAATTGCAAATTGCAATACATTAGTTATTACCACAGTGGGACCAAATTAATATCACAGCAAATCTCCTTTATACCCGGGTGTCCAGTAAGTAATCGTCTTTTGATTTTCCGTGAGTGTATAAAACTGTATTTATACAAATTATATGAACGGTGAAAAGTATCATTTTCAAAGCCAAAAATGAAATTCTTTAATAGGTTTGGACGAATTTTGAGAGTAAAAATACAATTGTATAAGAATATAAATACATGTAATATTACGCCACTGACAAATATGTTATCACAATAATTAGCATTCTAAGTAATCGTTAAAGACATTACCTTTCTCATATCTCTCTCATTGCCAGTACCAATTAGTATATTAGACTGCCCCTGCACAAATGTTTACAACTAATAGTCAAATCAGTTATTAAAAATACATTGTCAGATGACAGTTAGCTAATGACTTGACAAAGTAAATATGTGACCCGTCATATCGAAAGGTACCTTAAGGTCGGCAAAATCAAAATTGAATTTTTGGTCTCATATTAAAGCTGGGGTTTTAAGCTTTAAAATGACACCTTTATTTTGGTTAATGGACGTTCGGTTGCGAAGTTACACCCAAATTGGTAAAAGGCATCGGGCTGATTCGGAAAACTGTAGTTCTGAGAAAATCGAAGTTAAATTTTTTGTTCTTAGTAAATCTTGAATGGAGAGAGGATTTTTAGTTTAGCTTTTAATACATTTTTCTTATGTTCTGGATGTTGGAACCTGATTAATATGATAGAATACACTTCAATGATAACCTTTCTGATGAAATTAGAAATTCGACCTTAGACGTGATTTTTGACTATGCTTAACTTCAATGGCCCGTATCTCCTAATGTACTATGCCGGTATTAAGGTACCTTTCGATATGACGATTCACATATAATATT
Organism: Ophiothrix spiculata; assembly: GCA_000969725.1. NCBI lineage: Eukaryota > Metazoa > Echinodermata > Ophiuroidea > Amphilepidida > Ophiotrichidae > Ophiothrix > Ophiothrix spiculata. The sequence continues at coordinate 14,902 of JXSR01S027807.1, read as the reverse complement.
AATATTAACATTAATATAGTGATTTGGTATTTTTTATTGGTTTGGTGTTTGTATCATTTCAGAAAATCCTGGAAAGACTTTTAAATAATGAAGATACAACTATTTGCAACGATGTTTGGTGCTGAAAACATCCACAGCTATCACCGACCAGACAAGAGCAACTGAATGTGCAGTCAACATCTACCAAGGGTAAAACTGGATCACCCAGGCTCTCCCCAACCTTTAAAAAAAAAACCTCCCTCGTCACATTTTGAGAAGCCTTCGGACGAGAAACAAACTATTTTTATGTGGCCTAATATTAATAAACTAGATAGTGGTTTGGTATTTTTCCATTTCTATAATTTCAGTAAGTCCTGGAAAGACTTTTGAATAATGAAGATACAACTATTTGCAACGATTTGTGGTGCTGAAAGTATACACAGATATCACCGAACAAATAGAAAGACAAAATACTGACTTGTGGACCTTTCCACTATTAAAGGAGCATGGTCCGATTGCTTCAATTTGTTTCAAACTTGTTGATATATTGCCCGTATTTTCTCATAAACTATGTGAAATTTCTCGGCTGAGTTATGTTCCGTTTTGGAGTTAAATATGAAAATGTGTCTAATTATGTTAACCATTGATTCTATACAGTGACATATAGGAAGCTCTGAAATACAACACTGCCCATAAAATCAAAACCACAAAAAGTCAACCCGTCGTTGAAAATCGCCCAAGTTTACAGTCTACAAACAAACAGAACTTCTAACTTCAACATATTTATAGCTTATACCTTTACGTACAATTCATTACCTTTCTTAATATTCTACGAAACAATGAGTTTATCCATGCCGAGATAGAGCACTGATATTATGACTTCATGCATTACGTATTTAAAATCAATTTCTTTGCAAGCACCACTTCTAAGAATACTTCCCCATAAATTGTGCAGGTAGTTGTTGAGAGCGTTTTCCGCATTAAAGTGACTTAAAATTAAGTAAGGGATAACGCACTCAATTGGGCAAGTCAGTCAGGCCTTTCTCCTACCGCCACATTATTATTAGAGTAGTACACGCATCAGACAGGACCAATCGGTACTTATCCCTTCAAATACCTCATTGGACAGACGTCGTCAGTTGAATATTTTGATTAAGTTTGAGAGATTACATTCGATACAGATGCCCTAAAGAACAATTAACCCAGATAGTCCACTCTAAATTGTGTTTCTTCTTCATCAGTCAATTAACTGTTCAGTTCAACATCTTTATTTGGAATTATGTCTAAGTAAAATGAACATGGCAGTCATAATTAAATTGACTATACTGATTCTATTTGATGTCATACAAAATAAGTTGCACGTTACAATATTAACATTCTTCCCTAGTCTTTATTACAGCCGATTGGTGTAACCAAAACAACTCCATGGAAAGACGGGTGCATTTTATTAATATTCAAAACTCAACCGGCTGTTGTCTGCCGGTTCTGGGCGGTTTGCTATTGTTTATTCCGGTTGAATCGACCAAAACCGTCAAAAAACGACAGGCAACCGCCGGTTGAGTTTTAAAGCCACTCCTAATGAAAGTCATGAGAGTTTAAATAACTCAGTTATGGTTCAACTGTTTTATTTGCCAGCTGAAAATAGTCAGAATTACTTGTTTCAAATATATGTCTCTTGACACTAATTAACTTAAAAAAAGCATATGACACTATTCAAATAAAATTATATTTTCAACGTGAATATGGCCTCTATGAAAAACTTACATGTTATCCTTATAAGTAGTTCACATTCGGTTTAGGTAAATCCCGAAATGCGAATTTTGTTGTGTCCGTCTGCCCCTTTTCCTCTTAACAAATTAAGTAAAGCACAAGACGAGGGAGGCAAGACCGAGTGATACCTATCATATTAAAAGTCTCGTTGCACAGACGTCGTAAGTTGTATTTTTATTAAGTGATATAACATTACCTCATATAGTCTCTTAAATATACAATTTCTTTATCTTTCAATTATCTGTCGTGTTCATATCCTGTATAAGTAACAATATCTATTGCTTGGCAAAATTAAATTGCCTTCAATGAATCCATTAGATAAAAAGACAAATCGCAAGTAATATTCTCCATGCCATAACACAACATAATGATAACAAAACAGGTTGTCACTTACGTGACTCTCTCAAACATTGCTTTAAACAAAACTATTATATAACTAATATATCCAGTGTGTCAATGGATCTACGTGAAGAGACCGAAATTGTTTTACTTAGCTAACTTAAGTGTATTTTGCTTGGAACTCTAGTGAAACAACTGGTACATCGGATTCCCGGTTTTTTTATGAATCGCATATTTCAATACTAAATTGAAGGAAACCATTTCAGTTGTGATGCGGGTGCAGTCAACGACATTTTTATTTTGTGCTTGGAATGTATACTGATACAGTCCCTACAATACAACACTCTGCATCTTAGATCTCGTGCTATCTTGTTGTTCATCCTCATTTGTCTAATTCAATATTTTCCCACAGGATACAGGACACAAATTTACCGTATGTAATTCTGGAACACGCAGCTGGTGTGTTAATGGATCTACGTGCAGAAACCGAAATTGTTTTACTTTGGCAACTTAAGTGTATTTTGCTTGGAGCCTTTGTGAAACAATTGATACACTCA
>JXSR01S027803.1:17947-28015 GCA_000969725.1 Ophiothrix spiculata | reverse complement strand
CGGGCCACAGTTTCAACATTTTCATCAAATTCCCCCACGACATCATTACTACATTTAACATAGTAAATTGTACAGTCTTCAATGTGAGGGATTTTCCCAGCATCATAATATTTTCAAGTAAACAAATCTATTTCTGAAACTTTGGGAAATTCCCAGATCATCTGATATTTTCATGCAATCAATTGCCTATTTATAGAATTGGAAATCACCTTAAAATTGCAAAATAAGATTCACTCAGAAAAAGTCCCTTTCTGTGGCAATCAAAGATCTCAATAATTAAGCTTCTCTAACTAAACAATTAATTAATCAACAAAAACAAATAATTCAGTTTCACATAACAACATCCACTCGTAATAGAAATCACAAAAGCTCGAATACAAATATGAAGCTTCAACATTTATTTCATGATACGATCAGACAAAACTCAACCATATCAACATAACATTGGTTTGGTTAGGAAATGTATTATGTATGTATCGAAAAGCTATAGGGCGATTATTCAACATTTCACTGAAAGTTCATTTTCAATAAAACAGCTGTTGTAATTTTGAAGAACTTACTATCCGACATCAGAATTGTGAAATAAGATTATTTCTAAACTGACAAACGACAAAACAAATGACAATCATCATGATTCTTGAATAAAATCCGAACCATTTCATGGTAATGTACTGGTGCTTCGTTGATATTATCACTCCCCCGAGTAACCTATTTCACACTAATATTGTTTATACATTAAGATTTATAAAGATTTTGTATCGTTCATGATAATTTCCAGGAGAGGGTCTCGGTTTTACACAGATAACCATTTAAGGTCCTGTTTGAAGCGCATTAATAAATTGATTTTGTAAAGTACATGCGGTGCCGTGGTTTTATGCAATTTGTGTTTAACAGTTTTGTTACGTTATTTACACCTATACATTTGAAAAATTCACAAGTTGTTTTTCAAAGTTTTTCTCTGAAAATTCAGTTCGCACACATCTGTAAAACTCAAAGGTATGTAAATACGATCGTACACATGGTTGAAGAAAAAATGCTCTTTAAAGACCACAAGGTATATGAATATAGATATGGTTGAAGAAAAATTGCTCTTCAAGTGGATATTTTTATTTAAAGTTACTTTTTCATTTCTACTAAAACGTGTTGCATACATGTATTGTCTTTTAAACATAAATTCCATATTCATGATATCAATCAAGGAAGTACTTTACTTCATCACTTACATTTGCTGACTAAGATAAATTGAATCTAGAACATAAAAGCACTTAACACAATTGGTATCCCTCATGGAATGTATCTAATTCTAAACATGGTAGATGTAGGTCTGAGTGGTAATAAAGTTGACAGTCTTTTATATATTTGAAATTGAATTTTATCAACATAATTATCGGCTTTATCTTCAGGTTGTCGGAGTAGATAACCACAAGATTTCTACATTTACAAAATATACGTATTTTCAGAAGCACCCAAATTCCAATTTTTTTAATACTTTGATTCAAGTATGTTTCCACGTGCTTTGACAATTAACCCTGTTTTGCGATTTTATCTGTAGGGTTTCCTAAGCCTGGACGACTGTTGCAAGTTTAAAGGAGCTTGTTCGGATTTTCCAAAATTTAGTTTTCAATTACATAATGAAAGATGGCCTCTAAAAAGTCCAAGTTTCAAATTTTAGCTGAATCGGTCAAACCGTTTTAATTTTATTGGCAATTTTGAATTTCAGAGCCGTGTATAAGTTACTGTGTAAAGTTAAATATGTGTACCGTCGCGGCAAAAGGGTCCAGTTGGGTCAAAACCAAAATATGGAGATTTTCATATGGTGGTAAAGCTCATTTAATTCCCTTTTCAATGATACCAAAATCATGCAAATCGGAGCTTTGGGTGACGAGTTTTGGCAAATTATAAAATCGTACTCATAACCGTCTGTTAAAACTAGTTTGTGAGAAAAAGGCTGTTAAAGGTAGGCCTGTTTTTCCATTCGATTTTGTGTGCAGTCTGAATAGAGTATGAGCAAATCTCCATAGCAACCACCATGTTCCCTTTTGTTTATCGCCTTGAAATTTGGCTCAATGGAAGACGATACCTTGCGTAATTTAATAACAGTTTTTGGACTCAATACCATGTTTCATTATTGCATAATTAATTACCATAATCGTACTCATAACCGTTTGTCAAAACACAAATTTTCACATTTTCATGATGAAAACGATTCGACATAGCGATAAAAATCACACTTGTTTACAAGTTAGTCGTTATATTTGATTAACCATCTTTACATTTTGGATACAAAAGGGTTCAAAGATTTCATTTCCACAAAAAACTCAAAATTGACCTTCCCATCATATTTTGGTATAGTTCAACTTTACCGGCCTCTAGCGCAAAATGGAAGTTGCCGACAACTGGTCCCTTTTGCCGCGACGGTACACATATGTTTACCATATTTAGACACATTTTTATATATATCTCCAAAACGGGACATAATTTAGCAGTGAAGTTTCTCATTGGTTAAAAGAAAAATATGAGCAATATTTTGTAATCGGTCATTTCTCCTTCTCCTCCTGCTCCTCCATCATCGGCCTCCATTTGGCTTTCTCCTCTGCGGTAAGGATGGATTGTTTCTACTTCCCCTGGTAAGGTTGGTAGGGTGCATTTTGAGAAAGAGATCGCTATCTGGCGTCCGCAGGGCATTCCCTAAACTAGTAACAACGAAATTGCCGCTGGTGGATGGTATCAGAAAAAGTTTGCTACCCCGCAATTTCGTAGACTGTGTCATTTGTAACATGACCTTGTCTTCGGATCTTAAGCATGATCCGGTAACAGTTTGTAGCAAAACAGTTGATGTAGGATTCAAGTTGTTTTGTTAGAACCCACGTCTCACACCAATAGAATAGAATAGAGTGATATATATTTCTCTATTCTATTCGATCGTAAAATTTCAATGGTGTTAATACTTAAAAACTAAACTCAAATTTCAAACATGCCATATCTCAATATATTGGCATTGCATTTGTTGTGCTCAATTGAGATTGTTCCGATCATAAACCATTTAAGAATATGCTCTGATATATAACTTACTTTAGTAACATTTAAGATTTACGTTAATATATTTTTAAAAACAGTATTTTGTCAAATTAGACGGTTTATATAAGGTAAAACAATATATAAATCAGCTGTTTTAAACAAGTTCAAATTTAAAACATTGTCTTTTTTGACCATGGATTGTCATTGCATCTGTAAAGCTCAAATGAGATTATTCTTATAATTATTTTCTTTTGTAATCAACGATTTTAACCTAGATATATTTCATAAACTGTATTTATCTCAAATAAAGATATCGTAATGTTCGTAAGGTAAAAAAAGTACTATATAACAGTGGCGTAGCCAGGATTTTCGATCAGGGGGCCACAAAAAGACAACTTAAAAAATTGCCGACCACAAAAGCATGATGTGCCAATTGACCTCCCTTAAGTTTGGTTTAGATAATAAACGTTCTGCTTGGACATAGCTCCTTCTATAATAATACTAAATCCATGAAAAAGAGCCAATTTGAGCCAAAAATGTACAAAACCAGACAGTCTATTTTGCTTCCAACGTTTTTGGAACGTCCCTTTTAACATTTTTTTTAATAAACCCAACTGTAGGATTGATCTTTTGTCAATATTAAACAAGCTTTAATTCACAGAGGTTGGCACATCGTGCATTTTGGTTTGGATTAAATATTTTGTGATTTTACCTACCAAGGGTGATTCTAAAGGACAATTCCAAGTGGCAAAATTTGTAACAATAACATATGCAACTGAGACAATATGTTGACTGAGCTGCCTGTTTCACAACTTACTGTATTTGCCAAATGGCCTTCTTTTCTTTCTTTTTCGTCCTTTCATTTGTCTCTTTCCCCCATTTTCTCCTTTTTTCTGAAGTCTTAATTTGACAACTAACAGTAATGTTAGTATTTGTTTCTACTTTTTTGCAAGTGGGTCATTGCAATATAACACTGTTTAACAACATAAATCATGCGAACTGGCTCTAATCCACCGACCAAAGACTACTTCTCGTTCTGATTCAACGCATGATGAAAAAACCCTAGCTAAATATGAAACGAATAACGAAACAAACAACTTAAAACGACTTTATCTGTCAAAAAAAGCCTTAAGAAGTAGGTCATTACATATGATTCATTAAAACGAACATATAATCAAGACAAAACAAAACGGATCATTAGGGATTTACTCACATGTAATGTTATACATCAAATCATGGCTCCATAGAGTACAGGCTTAAGAGAAGTTTTAAGAATTACACATAGCACTTTGCCTAATGAACCACTGACATCGCAGACATGAATATTCATATCTTTATAAATCCCATGGTCTATATATGTTATAAAATCGTTGTCTTCGATAACACTCTTTCTAGAGATCTGAATATTTCAGGGACTAATAAAAGGTCAGAGATGCAGACATGCTTATACATTATAGAGTTGTTATGTCTCAAACTTTGGACCCATTAATGATTATTTGCTGAACATCTAACCAAAGTTGCAAAATACAAAACATCACCATTTATGACTTCAGTTACTCCGAGTTGTATATATCAGTTTCAATTTGGAGAGCTAATATGAATTATTTAATCTCTTACCCTTTAGACCTGCTGCGACGTGTAAAGTTAAGTGCCACACACAACCGCCGGATCTCTATGCATTGATGCTACTTCTGTAATATTAATACTTTTTTTGCAAATTTTGTTTTTTATCACGTAAATGCTTATCTTTAATGTATGGTCACATAAGTCATGCCGAAGCATGGAGTAAGAGAATTTATGAATCTTCAAACCCCCATATAAAACCTAATCTTTTATCGAGGCGTTACAACAGGTTAATGGAGCTAATTCTATTAACAGTGATGTGCCGGTACAGCTCATTAATAATTAAATACATTTATGTCATCATACTAAGTTTTGGTTAATGCACTAGCATGACTAGCGTATATTGAAAAGTTCTAACGTTCAAAAGTAAAAAAAAATGAAAGTCCAAGTAGTTGATGATTTGAAGCAAATTAGATTAACTAATCAAACGAACATTTAACATAGAAATTTAATCGGAATACAAACAATGACAACCAAAAAGTGTCATCTTACTTTTTAAGAAAAATTCTCGTTCTGAAGTTGGTAATTATAGGCCAGTGAGTATCCTCAGTGTCGCGTCCAAAATTCTTGAAAGTGCTGTCTATGTTATAAAAAAATAAAAATGTCGGTGCTTATATAGCGCTTTTCCGGAATTGATCAAGGCGCTTTACATTTATTCCGTTACCAATAGAATATATATAGAGTAACTACCCATGATAACGCTTGGGTCGACGAAGCAATTAGGATTACATGTCTTGCCCAAGGACATAACCCTATGGCCGTAGCGGGGCTCGAACTCACGACCTACTGATTCGCAGTCCTGCTCTGTTCCACTAGACCACACGAGCTCCTGCGAATATGTCTTTCAATTTGGATATAGACAATCCTTTTCAATACTTAATTAACCCACCTCACTGATTTTATTCGGAACAAAACCTCCCTTGGTAACTACACTGGTATGGTTTTAATTGATTCGCAAAAAGCCTTCGACACTGTTGATCATGTCATTCTTTTGAAGAAGCTGGAAGCCCTTGGTGTACCCTCTGTTGATTGGTTTAAGGCATACCTGTGCGGCAGGACACAAATCGTAAATGTTAACCAGATTGATTCCATCCCTTGTGATATATCATTTGGGTGTTATGTGAATGACATTCCCATCAATGTCGACTGCAAACTTCCTTTACATGCTTATGATAGTGCCTTGCTAGTTTCCGGTAAAGATCCTAAACTCATTACCGAAAAATTAAGCATTGAGTTGGAATCGTGTAGGCAATGGATGGTGGACAATTAACTTTGTCTTTATCTTAGCAAAACTGAAGCTATTTTGTTTGGGACCCAGAGAAAGCTTAAATCTATTCAGGATTTCTCTGTCACTTGCAGTGGTACCACAATTAGCACCTCTACATCAGTTATTTTGAGGTCATCCTTGACAATATTCTTTCTGGTGATTCCATTGCTTCAAATAATATCAAAGGGGCAAGCGGGAGACTCGAATGTTTTATACAGGAATTCTCATTGTTTAAACTTCAAATCCCGCAAGACACTGTCATCAGCACTAATAATGTGTCATTTTGACTATGCATGTTCATCATGGTATTCAGCTTTATCTCAAAAACAAAAAAATAAGATTTAGTGGTTCCTAATTCTAAAGGTCAGGCATGTTTTACTTTTTATAATACTGCTATTCATCACTGGAATTCCCTGCCAAATGATATCAAGGGTACCTATGATTCTCAAGCTTATAAACAATTAGTCAAAAAATTATTTATTCTCTATTCACCGGAATATGTAAGTCCCCCTATAGTTTTGGACACAGCCAATTGTGTGTGAGAGGAATGATGCTTTACTGTCAATTTGTCATTTATTAAGTGATTTCATGTTATTGTCGGTCGGGTAGATTAAACGCTTGTTCTAAAGAATACATTTGGCACACTGAGTCTAATCTTGACCACCCACAATCAGTTACTTTACCTACTTGAACCTTTTCAATAGTTTGTGTTCACTATGCGGAACTTTGAAGTCAATGGCATGAAGGCGGAGTCACACATCACAAAACGTACGAATAACGTACTAATAACGTACACTAGATTTGTCATTGAAATACATGTAATATCGATTACCAAACAAGTTCGTTATTAGTACGTTACTCGTACGGTACGGTGATGTGTGACACCGCCTTTAGCTATGTGATTGAATATCCTTGAGTTAAATGTAATGTCTGGAGAAAATACCATGCTGGCCACGTAAAAATACTTTCACGTTTGCTGTATGTTTTGGATCATATTATAATGTACAACGTGATTAAGCCAGTCGGGATATGAATCAAATTTACGCATGAAGTCTTTAGTACTGCAACAAGATGATTATTTTACAAATACATTATTGTCAGAGTAAAGTTGAAATAAGTGTCTATAACGAGTCATTCACTGCGACATTAATTTCATTTTAAGTATTAAAAGGTGTTGAAAGTTTTTTCGTTGCTTGTCGCCGAACCCCAAAAAAATTGTCAAATTATACTTATTATGGTTTTGGTTCATTTAATAATTAAAATACTTAAAAGTTAAAATAACCAGGTGACCATCTGACCTATACTAACTTACAGTAAAGTGCATTGAAGTGTATTGAAACATAATATAATTTATTTCAGGCCATATACTAGACAGGCATTGATTGCAAAATATGATCTTGCAAATTATAAATCAGTTCCTGCACATTATTATTGATTTTTGAAATAATTTACCTCTTGGAGAATGGTATGGGTGTATATAAGAGATGGACAGAGTATGGGCGAAATCATAGGCGGCCTCCAAACAATTTTTTTCCTTCAAAACATTTGGTCGTGACGTCAAAGTGACGAGTGAATTGCAATATACATTGGACCAAATGTTTGTTACCCGATCATAGTTTAAATTCGATGGAAAATATTTGGTGACGTCACGACCAAATGTTTGGTAGGAAAGATTTTGTTTGGAGGCCGACTATGATTTGGCCTTATAGCTCATCATAATTGTATTGATATTTAGGCTGGTCCACTGGTTTCCTTGTATTTGTGTTCATCCTTTCTTCCTGTTCTTCTGTGGTCTCCCTTTTCCTCATTTCAAAAGGACCCCCATGGAAATAAGCTTTTTTAAAGCTTTTTGGGCTATCCATGGTACTCTTGGTTTAAATAATTCTTAGTGTAGAGCAATTAAATGTATGTGCAATTATTGTATTTATGTGTATTTAAATATTGCTATTTGTATGTATAAAAGTGTTATGAGTACCTAATAAAATCAAATCAAATCCTACCCCTTAGGTAGAGTCCGGAGAGTCGGGACCCCTACCTCAGGGTCACGTAAAATTAGCATCGACCCAGCAAAAGGGGCACTGGGACTCCCTATTAGAGTCGAGATCCTTGACTTCACTGTCATGACAGAGAAAGCAAAGTAGGATAGAGTGCTTCACCGAAGATGATATGACAAAGAAACGAGAAAAAACATAGGATAGGGATACATGTTTTGGAGCTTCGTATTTATGCCACAAGGACGATGAAAATATAATTTAGCAGTCCAGTATGACTCCCGTTTTCTAATGCTTTGGCGAATATGGTGACAATTAGGTTTCTATGTTTTTTTGTCATATTTGTTTTAATATACTATTTTCCTATTCACGCCAAAAGTACCGTTTATCCGAGAACTTTTGCGCAATTGACCACATTAATACGTTTTGCGCGCAACGTCATCTGTGCACAACTTAATATTTGGTTGTTCGCGCCGAAATGCCCGTATTTGCGGTACTTTCAAGATGCATTATCGGACATACGAAAGTGGTTTATTACCGTTTGCTCCTCTCTTCAAAGCACTGCAAAACCAAAATATTATCAATGCTTCATATGGTTTAATCATGGTAGATTAAAAAAGCCCGTGTAAGAATAAACAACAAGTGAATATTTTCATTCAGAAAAGCGATTTTTATGTCAAAATGTGTTTCAAATGGTTTAGTATTGAATATATATTTTCGACTAAATTTTAAGCTTGTTTCGCATATGAAAACCATACAGATACCACATATCTACCTACCATTCCAATTTCATTGGCAGTGATAGGTTAAAATCAGAACGTTAGGGTAACATTCATTTGCGAAATTGGGACACCCCGTAATGAATATAGGCTAATCCTATAGGAGGAAATAAAGAGGGATAACGGCTGTGCCACTGAGTGCAAGGAAGAGGGGTAAGGATGTGCTTATGACAACGGGACATTGAACAAACTTTATAATTTATAACTTTATAACAGATTATACTACAAGATCTTTTATTACAAGATTTTAATTTAATTTAATTTAGATATTTGATTCTTAACATTTAACTGGTCAAGGGGGAGGGGGGGGGGTTGTCCATATGGACCCAACATTTGGTTTTTGCGCGTAAACGCCAAAACGTGAAGTAATTTTTTATCGCACTTCTATGTATTTGTCTAACGTTACAATACGCTTAACTTTGTGAAAAAAATCAAATCGACCCATCCCTTCCCATGCTAATTAGCATAAATAAGCATTCTCGAGGGTGACCTTTAAATTTGTTTTGCCCATTAAATCGTAACCAGGCGGGGGCGGTCGCGATACAGTAGAAGCGACTAAATTTAGGGACTAGGGATTTCGAAAACGCAAATTTAGGATACATTTTATGTGTTTTTCTATTGGCGCATTGATATTGAGAAAATTACAAAAATCATATTTTTACCTTTATTCAAATAATAACAAAAGTGCTCCTATAGTGATACACTTTATTGTATTATTCCAAAACCGTTGGGGTTCAAACGTGAACCCCATTAGTAGCAAAGTAATTTCAAGTTTATTAGATGCACTATTTTAACATAATGAAAATTACGCGAACGACACCGCGGAGGTATCTCGATCAATTATGGACGGTAGAGACACATTGCCATCGTCGTCTGATCGTAACCGAACAACTTTTTTCAAACTTTATTTCAGGAAAATATCTGTACTTACACACTGCAAAAATGAGTCAAATTTAATTTAAAATTCCATTGGGAAGTGAGTTTTCAAATTTTTGGCGGGACAATTTTGACGCGACGTGACAATATTTTTGGGCCGCCATTTTGAAACGGTTCGTTCGATTTTCGATATTGTTTCTTTGTTTTCTTTTGAAGTACTTTACCCTTCTCTTCCTTATTTACCCTTTGTTTTTACAGTTTTCACCTCTTTTCCCGGTAGGTTTGCAAATTGTAAAATTTCCCGTTAACAAGCTTCAGGCGGGGTAGAGTACCTCCTCCATTATGCCACTGCCTTTAATTATGCTACTTGGATAAACTGTAGAACAAAAAAGACAAAAAAAAAAAGAAACCTTTCTTATTCATTGCATTTGTAATTCCAAAATTTGGAGGGCTGAACATTTATCTAAACTGTTCCATAACCAATCTTGATTCTCTCCTAAAATATTGTACAGGG
>JXSR01S027803.1:1816-15816 GCA_000969725.1 Ophiothrix spiculata | reverse complement strand
TTGAAAATAAGAAGTCGTGTTATGATATTTTGAAAGCAGAATCTTACATTTTATTCACTATGAAATCCGGGACGGCCCCGTTTGATTATCATCTGAAAACCTTTAATAAACACGTCATAAATCAGAACAGTACAATTTTGATGCAAATATATGTATTTTATATTGTCCTGTTTTTCTAGTGTCAGAGCCCTCGAGGCTTTCTTATTTATCAAATCTTTTGAGTTGGGTTATATTGCAACTAACTGTATATATTACATGGAAAAACATAAAAGGCCATATATAGCAGCAACATTTATCAAAGGAATTTAGGAAATGCTCAGACACATGGGTCCGTGTATATGACCAAAAAAATCGTTTTTAGTGTTTCTTTTTCAAGTCAAACTCAAGATAAACACTAACAATAACCATGTTCTTTGTGTTCAATGTGAGTATGTAAATTAGAGAAACACAATTATGGAAAAGGAGGTATTTCTAAACATTTGATTTCCATGTTACCTTTTTAAACAAGAAAAATGAAAAATCCTCACAATGTTTGTTTTCGTTTTTCTTATGCAGGTAAGAAAAACGAACAAACAAAATCACGAAAAACGATGTAAATCTTAATACTTATATTTCTTGCTACATTTTAAAGCAAGGCTAAAAGAAGAATGCTAACAATCATCGCTTTTCGTTTTTCTTATGCCAACATGAAAAACAAAAATACAGATTCACGAAAAAGGGTCAATTTTAAACATTTGTTTTTCTCGCTACATTTTCAAACAAAGAAAAAAGTAAAATGCTCACAATGATCCTTTTTCCTTTTTCTTATGCAAGTATGAAAAATGAACAAACAGTATCATGTAAAATGAAATAATTTTAACCATTTGTTTCCCGTATGACATTTTTGAACAAGAAAAAGAGTGGTGTAATCTTGATAAGAGTGGACTCAATTAGTCAAAGAGGGAAGTGATTTTGGCAATAAACTATAGTCGTTTTTGTCTTGTCACAGCGTGCCATTTATCTAGACTCACAATGTGGGGCAATGGGCGGAAGAATGCAAAACGAAATAAAGATAATACGGAAATAGTTGCAACTACGTTCTTTTTTCGTGTATCTATTTTCAGCTTTTCAAAATGCTACTGAAATAAATGATCACAGTCAACATGTATATTTTTTTATTGTTAAGAATTGTACCAAGGATAGTAAATTATTGGAGTAATCTCATTTTCCATAAATCAGTTTTGCCGTTTTTCGTGATTGCAAAAAGAAAACGAAAAAACGATAATTGTAATCATCTTTCTTTTTCTTGTTTAAATACGTAGCAAGGAAAGCAAATTTTTAAATAACGGTCATTTTTCGTAAATTTATAGGTTCGTTTTTCATGCTTGCATAAGACAAACAGAAAAAGATCGTTGTGAGCATTTATCTTTTATTCTTGTTTCAAATGTATCAACGAAAACACATATTTCAATTAACCTCTTTTTCTTTGATTTTCTTTATTCTTTTCCTTACTTGCAAAAAGAAAACGAAAAAACGAATATTGTGAGGCTGTTTTCTTTTTTCTTGTTAAAAGTATAGCAAGAAAAACAAATGTGCAAAGAAAAGCCTCCTTTTCCTTAATATTGTTTCTTAGATTTTCTTTTTTACATTGAACAGAAAGAACATGATTATTGTGGGTGTCTTTCTTGATTTTGACTTGAAAAGAAAATAAGAAAAACAATTTTTCGGTCATATACACGGACCCGGTCACATGCTTGACTTATGGAAAAATATTTTAAGATTGCAGCAAAACTATACTAAACAAAATATAGGAAATGCTCAGACACGTGTTTGGCTTAAAACACGATTAGTTTACATCGTTAGTTAATAGAACTTATGGAAAAATATTTCAAGATTGCATCAAAACTATACTAAAAAAATATAGGAAATGCTCAGACACGTGTTTGGCTTAAAAAACGATTAGTTTACAACGATAATTATTAGAGCTCATCGATAAACATGTTTAAATACTGAATTCCAACATTTTGGAAAAATGCTTTCATATATTCTTTTAGAGATTCGGGTTAATAAAATTACAAAGGATTCGGTCAGATGAATGAGTGCTACGATCAGAAAAAACACTATCACTTTTAAATACAAGATATTCAAGTAGCACTTAGTATACTATATACTGTTACGCCGAATACCCGTGATGTCCGAGATATCGTGATATCGACAAACCCTTGCCGAGATCTCGTGATGACGGCATAATTCATGCCGAAATCACGATATTTCGGCAACATTTGTCTGCCGAGATATCGTGATTTCGGCAGGCCTTTTTTTTTGCCGAAATCGCGTGATTTAGACAAAATATTGCTTTTCCACCGTGTATTTTCTGTTCTGGTACAAAGGCGCATGCGTTTAACCAGCCTGCATTCAGAAAAATTGTGAAATCATATTTGTTTATTTTGCTATGACGTATGCTATGCTATGATCTTGGCTGTTCGGCATCGAAGTTTGGAGCGATCATGCATCTACGACATTAACACTGCCGAATTCGCGATACCATTACGTATTCTATTAATATTCATGAGCATATTTTGATATAGTGCCGAAAAGCCGTGATGGCCGGCGATCAGAGCTGTTGGAGAATTCAACAATGCTAAAGTCGGCGTCAAAATTCTTGATGTTATGTTTATAGCTGATGTTCAGGAATAAATTGTAAATTTAACTTGTGTATTTTTCTAAAAGGCTTGTTTTTAACATTTTAAAGGAGTCGCCTCAACTCTCTTTTCGCCAGGTATTATTAAGTACCGAGTTAGCACCAATACTGGTTAGCACATCAGCTCATATCATTCCGATACACACGGTAGTTCATTGATGACGTATGATCATTAATAATAATGATTATTTTAAGGATCTGGTGAAACGTGGTTCC
Source organism: Ophiothrix spiculata (assembly GCA_000969725.1). Taxonomy (NCBI): domain Eukaryota; kingdom Metazoa; phylum Echinodermata; class Ophiuroidea; order Amphilepidida; family Ophiotrichidae; genus Ophiothrix; species Ophiothrix spiculata. The sequence continues at coordinate 12,920 of JXSR01S027803.1, read as the reverse complement.
CGTACGAATAGACTCCTTCATGGGGTATGCATGTTATGCAAGTCCTTGTATCATTGACTGACTGACTGCACAAGCCTGTTACCACAATGGTTACAAGCTGGATATAAGCGCACGAATTGTACGATATAAAACCGGAAGTTGGTGATTCACTCACATCACGAGATTTCGGCATTCGCTCTGCCGAAATCACGTGATGACATATATCACGGAATCTCGGCATAAAAATATCTGACAGATTGATATTTATCAATACAGACTTTACAAATAAAAAAATGATGTACGAAAAGTTGCTTACTGATTTCATTCAGTAAGCACTCCGCAATAAAGAAGTAGTCTACAAAAATGTCTAGTGAAATCAAATTCTATTAAGCACTTCAAATAGCCCATACTTCAGATTCTTGAGATATTTTATTTAAAAGAATCATAATTATTCCGAATAATATTAGAAAAACAAACAATTCATTCACAAAATGTGGTACATATATAACTAGAATTTTTTTATCTTGCTATAATATAATGTTGTTTTTGTGGAGACTGATTTAAATTTTTGGATTAGTTGTTAAATAAACCATTTCCCACAATATATACACTGTATCACTCCAACAACAAAAATAACCCTGTTTGCAAAAGATATAATCTGAAAATAATGCTTGATGTTTGAAATATCTATATATATTCCCTTCATGGTCTCTAAAACTTGACTCTGAACCTAAAATATTTATGCTCAAATTGATTAAATATCTCATGTTTGTGAAATTAGATCTCCTGCATTGTTGTCACTTCTGCAATCCATATTTAGTTTGTAACAAATCTATATGATATACAATCATTAGGGACCTTGCTCATACAGACTCGGACTTAACTAGAAATCAGTATGTCTATGCCCTTTCTAACCTTGCTGAAATATTTTATTGTTTTACTTTAAAGGAAATGAAGAAATCCCACATAAAGAGAAAGAAAAAAAGGAATGGAAAACAAGTGCAGTTAAAGATGTAGAAAAAATGTCTTTTCTTCGTTTCACATAAACAATAAACTGACTTTAACTAACGATGATGGGCGGATAATTCAAAACTGCAATCCGCAGGTCCCCGTTGCTTGTCGTTACCCTTAAGTCGGCACAGAGTAAATGCTTCTTAAGGGTCCAAAATCAAAACTGATATTTTGGTCACATCTAAGATTTTTTAGCCTATACTTGATTGTACAACCCGGACACAGTAAAATCAGGACGTAACCGTGATTCTAAATACACCGGATTGTTGATTTTGTGGACTTAGGTGTTTAATAACAAGATTTTGTCTCTTTTGGGTTCACACATAGCTGAAACTCGCTTAAAAACTAGTTGAAATCGTTACCAAATAAAAGTCTTTACCATTTAAACATCTGATATACTGCCCTCTTTCATTATGAAACTCTCTCTACAGACGAGTATACTGTTGTATTTTACTTTTCCTACATTAAATGTTTTAAAGGGAAACTGCAAATCTATAAACAATAATTAAAACCACATGAAATAAGGTCTAAATGGTTAATAAATTATAACAATAATTACAGGTTATGAAGATTAATTTCAGAAAGGAATTTACAGTTGTTTCTAAGCTTCAAGTAATATTTGTAAATATCAAGTAGCATGAGTATATAGTGTGGTTGCATAGCTATAGCAACAGGAATGATGACGGAAAGCTAAAGCTAGTCTAATAAGAAATGTGTGTAGCAGAGGTCTATGGTTGTAAACAGCCGGCATTATCAAGACTTAATTGAGCACACAGGGTTTAATCAAATGCCCTTTGAGTTAAGCATGTTCTAGAGTTTTTAAGCCCTTGGGACAAATCATTGGGTTAATTTAATAAGTGTAGTCTGTGTATTCAAGACCGAAGCTTTTCTGCACTAGACCTAGTTTAGTTATAATCAAAGAAAAAAAAGTGTACCAAATGACACCTTTTACTCGAACAACACAAAGATAGATGCACCGGAAGGGTACGACATCAAATCAGTTCTGTTACAAATGGTTGTAATCAAAAACGAATATAAACTGTACTTTAATTAAACGAAATGTCTTTTTGTGCTCGTATTGCCCAGGTTGAACAAATTGCACTGATGCGGACTAAAGGCAAAGCCAATGCATATCTAATTAATATCACTTTCTTGTTTGTTAACATAAGATAACTTAAAGTTAACAAGAAAAAAATACTTTTGTTTAATTGGTTTAGAAAAAGGAAAGCAGTGTCACAATTAATAAAGTATACATGTCTCTTTTTATTTTATTTTAGTACATTGGAAAAAGAGATTCTGCATTTTATTCACCTTTTTTTCCCTTTCACGTATCATATGAGAGCCTTTAACAAAAACTTCATAAAACAGGACAGTACCAGTTTTGATGAAAATATATCATATTGTTCTATTTATCTAGTGAAAGAGACCTCGAGGCTGTCTTATTTATCACATCTTTTAGCTGGAATTTATTACAACTTACATTCAAAAATAAAAAATACAATATTTATTTTAGCAAAATTGATCGAAGAAATTTAGGAAATGCTTAAAACACAATTAGTGTACAACGTTATTTTATAGATCTTATGGAAAAACAATCAAAATTGAAAGTTCATATCGCAGCAGAAATACTTAAAAAATATCATGCTTCTGTTAAAAGCACCATTAGTGTACAACGATAGTTATTAGAGCTCATCGATAAACATTTTTAAATACCAAATTCCAACGTTTCCACTTGATATTGGGCGCGAGTCCAGCTATTCGGATCTGTTCATCAATAGTAAAATTTAGATCATGAACAAGTAGGTTTTTTGAATTCGACATGACGTCATATCAACCTTTTAAAAATAAAATCAACATGCTATTTGAGTTAACAAAAATCCATAAAGTATTAGAGTGTGTTAAGGTAACTCATGGAAAATATAGTATAGTTGATAAATTATTAGATCCTTTTACACTCCTGGGTAAAAAGGTACAGGGCGGTTCAAAAAATTAGCACCCAAGTACACGGTCATTTTATAGATTGAAATTGTAATTGAAACAACTTAATTTGCCAAGACATGAGAGAATTTGCATCAATAGGTCTTGGGATACAAAAGATGCAAAACTAGTTTAACAATAGGTGTGTCCACTACAGGCTTCCTTGTTTCTATGAATAGCTGTAATTTGGACTCCATTATCAAAAGTTCAATAAATCTGGATTTATTGAACTCTCTATATGGGGTTTGCACATATTATCTGGAATAGCTATTCCAAGATGCAGGTTTAGTGTTGCAGTCCGTCTACAATAAATCTTATTGTTGCCCAAACAAACATGCTGTGTCAGTTAAAAACATATGGGCCCTATGCATTAAATTCCATTTCAAATAAATTTCAGACAAACGTTATCTTATAAAAAGAACTAAGACTAGACACTTAGAAGCTAACACTTCTAAAGTCTATCTTATAAATAAGCTCCATGAAAATCGCGTCCAGAATATTCAAACAATTGTGCTTCTACGCAGTCCGTGCGTACGCGTAATTCAGAATTTAAATCACCTGACACAGCTGACGCATGACGGATCGTTTTGACTGGTCAATTTTCCCCAGTCACAAGAACTTGGCGTGTCAATCGCGGGAACATCCTATCACATGCAACTGCGTGAATTGCAGTGTGCCGCGTACGGCGCAGAGTACTACTTGACCACACGCGTTAATGAGTAAAAAAAACCGCGAAACGGGGAGCCTTAAGGAAAAGGAAAGCAGAGTACATGTGTTATACTAGGACTTCTACATCAAATCGATTAACCTTTATGCCAAGTTGCAACTTGCCCTACACCTATACTTTAGTCACATCCACTCGAAAACATAAAAGCTCGAATACAAATGTGATGCTTCAACATTTATTTCATGATACGATAATACAGAACTGAGCCATATCATCATAACATTTGTTCTGATTAGAAAATGTATGTATCGAAAAGCTAGGACGATTGTACAACATTTTGCTGAAAGTTCATTTTCAAAAAAAAAACCACCAAAAACCAAAAACCAAAAAAAAAAAACCCAGTTGTTGTAATCTTGAAAGACTTACTATCCAAGAACAGAATTTTATTTCTAGATGGACAAACGACAAATACAAATGACAGTCATTGAATAAAGAATTCCGAACTAATCCTTGTAATGTACTGGTGCTACGTTCACGGAGGTTACATATGAAAACAAGTATATTATAGGCCCACAAAAAAAAACCTAACCCATGACCCGACCTCAACTCACTAACCTAAACGTACCCTAGCCCTATTACCTACAATTTTGAATGGGACACAAAGTATGCTTGGTCCTCGGATTCAACCTCGTCCTGTCGTCTCATTCAAACGCATTGAACGCAAATTGTTAAATCAATACCGAAATTTTTTTTAGTCATAAAATATGTTCACATGTTGCTTCCTGCGTTTCGAGCAATGTCCATCTGACGCTTGCTTGAACATGACGAGCTCTAACGGCGACAAAGAGATCTCCAAACATTCCTGTGAGCTCTCTAAACTTGATCAGCTTAAGTTTTGCGAATTAGGAGTTTTCTAAATGAGGTATTTCATTGAGGAAGGATTGCATAATAAATATTCGCCCTCTTTTTTGTCTTGAAATAAGCTTTTCAGTAGATAAAATCACTCCCGTAAAGCATGTTTTACACTAATATTTTGTATAACTTATAAAGGTTTATAAATACATTTTTGTCGTTCATTATAGTTCCCATGAGAGGGTCTCAGTTTTACACAGATAACCATTTAAGGTCCTCATATTGCAGTTATCGCCAACTGCACGCTTCACCACGACCTTTGCATTGCTAAACCAAGTCGGAGATCTTTAACCAGGTTCAATTGACAAACAACGCAAGTGTATCCACCTGCCACGGTCATACCAATTATCTCAATGACGTACCATGCCCTTAAGGCGTGACCGCTGTCCCAGTATAACAATTTGGGTTGTGTCTTACGTGTTTTACAATGGACTCGATCAGGTCCTTTGAATTATCGTATGCTAACGAGTATTGTGTCATGGGAACGAGAATGTCATGATCTTGATTGACATGTGTGTACGAAATTGATAGCTTAAAGGATGCGAGCGTAGCGGGCCAATGAAAGTTGGTATGTCGAAACTCCTTGGCACAGGAAATTTACACCTGAAATAGCGTGGGAAATCCGAATGAGCTGACCGGGGTCTTGTTACAAAATGTACCTAGTCAGACTTACCCTTTGGTCTTTTGAGTTCACAAAAAATATCCCATGAAAACTTAATAAATCAGGAACAAAATGGTAAATGTACGAAAAAAAATCGGCTGCTTAGTTTTGATACAGCGATCTTGGTCAGTTATCATCCTATACCCAAAACACAGGAAGATATATCAGGGTCATGCATCAACTACGAGCGTTGTGTGTGCATTATTTAGGAAATGTTGCTTATAAGTGCAATATGTGACCTTCCAGCCCGTATGAGCAGTAAATGCCAGAAACTTCATTTTGCGCTACAGGTGGAAATACATGTCAAGGTCATTATTTGCCTAAATTGATTTTTTGACAGATTCACAATCCTAGTGCTTACTACAAAATACCAGCAAAATTTCATTTCAAGAAAGTAATGGGAAATGGGAAATAAATTGCCTTATTCTTAAGACGATCAACAGAAAAAATAGGGCTTACTAAGCTTTGAATGCGTTTATCTCAGTTGTACGTTTTACTGCCTGACAACCTTTTGACGGACCATAACTTGACTTCTTGAAATCATGTGAAGTTCATCGAGGTGTCATTTTAATCCTCAAAGCATGGTCTTTGCAAATAATTAAAAAGTGAAAATGACAAGAGCTGGCATTTACTGCCGTTTTTGGCTGGACGGTGATATTATGTGTTTGAAGCGCATTAATAATTTAATCTTGTAAACTACATGCGGTGCTATGTCTTTATGCAATTTGTGTTTCTGTGTATACATTTAGTATTTGAAACAGTTACGAATTTTTTGTCACGTTATAGACCTATTTACACCTCTGCATTTGAAAAAAGAATCACAAGTTTTTTTGCCTCTGAATATTCAGTTCGCACACATATGTATAAAACCACAAAATATATCATGCTTTTCAACGACCAGAAGGTATATTTAGATATGGCTGAAGAACAATTGCTCTTCAAGTGGATATTTATATGTGAAGTTACTTTTTTTATTTCTACTAAAACGTGTTGCATACATGTATTGTCTTTTAACCACAAATACCATATTCAGGATACCAATCAAAGAAGTAGTTTACTTCTTCACTTAAATTTGCAGACTAAGATACATTGAATCTAGAACATAAAATAACTTAACACAATTGGTATCCCACATGGAATGTATCTAATTCTAGACATGGTAGTTGTAGGTCTGAGTGCTAATAAGTGCTAATAATGCTTATATATTTGAAATTGAATTTTATCAACAGCATTATCGTCATTATCTTCATGCTGTCTGACTAGATAACCACAAGATTTCTACATTTTCAAAATTAATGTATTTTCAGAAGCACCCAAATTCCAAATGCATATTTTTTAATACTTTGATTTCAGTATGTTTCCACGTGCTTTGACAAATTACCCTGTTTTGCGATTTTATCTGTAGGGTTTCCTAATCCTGGACGACACTTGCAAACTTAAAGGAGCTCGTTCGGATTTTCCAAAATTTAGTTTTCAATTACATAATGAAAGACGGCCTCTAAAAAGTCAAAGTTTCAAATTTTAGCTAAATCGGTCAAACAGTTTTTGATTTTATTGGCAATTTTGAATTTCAGAGCCGTATATATGTTACTGTGTAATATGGTTACACAATTTTAGATATATCTCCAAAACGGAACATAATTTAACAGTGAAATTTCACATTGGTTATAAGAAAAATATGAGGAATATTTTGCTATTTTGCAATCGGGCAAGGCTCCTCCTCCTCCTCCTCCTCCTCCTCCTGCGATAAGGATGATTTCTCTTGGTGTGAGCTCAACATACAGATTAGCCTGATTTTTTTCGTTGATGCCCGTGGGGGGGAGTCCCATTTATTGGCACGCGTCATGCTCCTGTCGATAGCTCTCACCCAATGACCCCCCTTTTCACTGCGCAGACAACCTTACAATCCTCTATTTTATAGTGACTCTTATCTATCGCCCTGATTTTTCGAGAACCTACACCGAATGACCCCCTTTCTCGCTCAATTTGTCAATTTTTTTGAAAATTTTACGGACATTTTGAAGATCAGCGATTTCGTTAATGTCAAAATTAGACTGATTTTATTCAAAAACTGACACCGAATGACCCTGTTTTCCACTCGTGCTAACAAATTTCGAAAGCCGGCAGGAGCAGGTACGTCACTTTCATATTTGAGTGCCCCCCAGGCGTTAATGTTAATACATGAAAAACTAAACTCAAATTTCAAACATGTCATATCTCATTATATTGGCATTGCATTTGTTGTGCTCAATTGAGATTGTTCTGATCATAAACCATTTAAGAATATGCTCTGATATATAACTTACTTTAGTAACATTTAAGATTTACGTTAATATATTTTTAAAAACAGTATTTTCTCAAATTAGACGGTTTATATAAGGAAAAACAATATATAAATCAGCTGTTATAAACAAGTTCAAATTTAAAACATTGTCTTTTTTGACCATGGATTGTCATTGCATCTGTAAAGCTCAAATGAGATTAATCTTATTATTATTTTCTTTTGTAATCAACGATTTTTACCTAGATATGTTTCATAAACAGTATTTATCTCAAATAAAGATATCGTAATGTTCGTAAGGTAAAAAAAAGTACTATATAACAGTGGCGTAGCCAGGATTTTCGATCAGGGGGCCACATCATGCTTTTGTGGTCGGCAATTTTTTAAGTTGTCTTTTTAAGTCCTCCCTTCAGTTTGGTTTAGATAGTATACGTTCTGCTTGGAAATAGCCCCTTCTATAATAATACTAAATCCATGAAAAAAGGCCAATTTGAGCAAAATAAATACAAAACCAGACAGTCTATTTTGCTTTCAACGTTTTTGGCACTTCCCTTTTTAAAAATTATTTTAAATAAACCCAACTGTCTATAATAGGATTGATCTTTTGTCAATATTAAACAAGCTTTAATTCATAGAGGTTGGCACATCGTGCATTTTGGTTTGGATTAAATATTTTGTGATTTTACCTACCAAGGGTGGTTCTAAAGGACAAAAATTCCATTTGGCAAAATTTGTAACAATAAAATATGCAAGGATAACTGAGAAAATATGATGGCTAAGGAAAGGTGCCTGTTTCACCCCATACAGCATCAATCTCTATGTAACAATTTCAACTTACAGTATTTGCCAACTGGCCTACTTTTCTTTCTTTTTCGTCCTTTTCTTTGTCTCCTTCCCCCATGTTCTCTTTTTTTTTCTGTAATCTTAATTTGACAACTAACAGTAATGTTATTATTTTTTCTACTTTTTGCCAGGTGGGTCATTGCAATATAACACTGTTTAACAACATAAATCATGCGAACTGGCTCTAATCCACCGATCAAAGACTACTTCTCGTTCTAATTCAACGCATGATGAAAAAAACCTAGCTAAATATGAAACGAATAACGCAAACATTTTAAAACGACTTATCTGTCAAAAAAGCCTTAAAAAGTAGGTCATTACACATGATTCATTAAAACGAACATATAATGAAGACAAGACAAAACGGATCATTAGGGATTCACTCACATTTAATGTTATACATCAAATCAAGGCTCCATAGAGTACAGACTTAAGAAAAGCTTTGAGAATTACACATAGCACTTTGCTTAATGAACCACTGACATCGTATACATGAATATTCATATCGTTGTAAATCCCATGGTCTATATTATGTTATAAAATCGTTATCTTGGATTACACTATTTCTAGAGATCTGAATATTTCAGGGACTAGTAAAAGGTCAGACAGGCAGACATGCTTATACATTATAGAGTTGTTATGTCTAAAACCTTGGCAGCATTAACTATAATTTATTTGCTGAACATCTTACCAAAGTTGAAAAATAAAACACATCACTATTTAGGACTTCAGTTACTCCGAGTTATATATATCAATTTCAGTTTTGAGAGCTGATATGAACTATCATCTCTTGCTGCGACGTGTAAAGTTGAGTGCCAACGTGCGGTACATGGACACACAATCGGATCTCTGTGCATTGATGCTACTTCTGTTATATTACTACTTTTTTGCAGATTTTGTTTTTTATCACGTAAATGCTTATCTATAATGTATGGTTACATAAGTCATGCCAAAGCATGGAGTAAGAGTTCACGAATCTTCATAGCCCCATATAAAAGCTAACCTTTAACGAAGCGTTACAGAATGATAATGGAGCTAATTCTAGTAACATAATATAACATTGATGTGCCGGTACAACTCATATTAATAATTAATTATCTCATCATACACTCTTAAAGTTATGGAGTAAAAAAGGGAACCACTCAACAAAATTGAGCAAAAGTTTACTCAAGTTGAGTAAAAAAAATTCTCAAGTTGCTCAACTTGAGTAAACTTTGGCTCAATTTGTTACTCAACATGTAGGGTGGTTCCCTTTTTACTCCAAAAGAGTAAAAAAGTATAAGAGTGTACTAAGTCTGGGTAACCCTTGTTATACGCAGCGATTTTCACAAACATATTATACAGAGGGGGCAACCCCTCCTATTTTTTTTTATAGCGAGTCCCCCTGACCCCCGTATGTGGTACCAATGGATATAGGTATCAGTCCCCTCTTTCCATTGATACATTTGTAAATGTATAACGTCACTGTGACGTCATAATTACCAAAATGTGAAAAATCGGCATTTGTAAATGTATGACGTCACTGTGACGTCATAATTACCAAAATGTGAAAAATCGGCATTTGTACGGCAAAAATCAAAATTTTCTAGAAAATCGTAGAAATATCCGATTCTCATTCAGTTGTTTGCTAAATATTGTAGAAAATTACTAGTTTTACCTAAATTCCAAGTTTTAAATGGATATCTGCTATATAAATGACTTAAAAGTACATTTTTAGAATTTCGGTAGGGGGGGGTGATGCCCCCCCCCCCCCCCCTTCGTAGAACTAGGGTTAATGCACTAGCATGACTAGCGTATATTAAAAAAAGTAACAAAAAATGAAAGTCCTAATAGTTGATGATATGTAGAAAATTATATTAACTAATCAAACAAACATTTAACATACAAATTTAATCAGAATACAAACAATGACAGCCAGAAAAGTGTCATCTTACCCCTTAGGTAAAGTCCAGAGAGCCAGGACCCCTACCCCAGGATCACGTAAAATTAGCATCGACTCCGCAAAAGGGCCACTGGGACTCCCTGTTAGAGTTAAGACCCTTAACTCCACTGTCATAGCAGAGAAAGCAAAGTGCGATATAGTGCTTCATCGAAGATGATATGACAAAGAAGCGAGAAAAAACATTGGGTAGGGATACATGTTAAGGATCATTGTGTTTATGCCCCAAGGACGAAAGAATGTAATTTAGCAATCCAGTATTACTTTATAATGCTATGGCAAATATGGTGACAATTAGGTTTCTATGTTTTTTGTCATGTTTGTTTTAATTACCGTTTGCTTTCTCCTCCAAGCACTGCAAAACCAAAATATTATCAATGCTTTATATGGTTTTAACATTGTAGATTTCAAAAGCCCGTGTAAGAATAAACAGCAAGTGAACATATTCCATTCAGAAAAGCAATTTTTATGTCAAAATGTGTTTCAAATTGTTTAGTATTGAATAAATATTTTCAACTCCATTTAGCAGTACAAAGCTTGTCTCTCATTTGAATATCGTGCCGATACCACATATCTACTTTCCATTCCAATTTCTTTGGCAGTGCTAAGTTAAAACCAGAACGCTAGGGTAACATTCATTAGCAAAATTGGGACACTGTACTGAATATAGGCTTATCCTGGGAGGAAATAAAGAGGGATAACTTTTGTGTCAATATTTGTGTCTGAGTGCAAGGAAGTGGGGGTAAGGATGGAACATTGAACAAACTTATAATTTATAACTTTATAACAGACTATACTACCATATTTTTTTTACAAGATTTTAATTTCATTTAT
>JXSR01S027802.1:32552-47043 GCA_000969725.1 Ophiothrix spiculata | reverse complement strand
TGTAAACAAAAGAAAAACACGGCATTCTAATGTTTATGTTTTAGATTTTAGTTCACCATCTCAACGCTGCCTTGATAGCTCAGCGGTAGAGCGCTCGCTTCGTAATGCATGATTAACCCCAGCCATAATCCATGGTTCAAGTCCCCGCAAAGGCAGTGGAAACTATTTATCTTTTCATGATTAAAAAATAGCTGGTATTCACATTTTCCTGACCATAGGGATTCCTCGTACCCTTAAAAGTGTATTAAATCAAAAAAAGGACCCCCCCAAAAAAAAATACACAGAATGGCTCAAATTGAGAGACAATTATTTTTTACAATATATCATACTGTGATGGTGGTGTAACTATCCTTTGTTTTCTAAATCCTAATTTTGTACTGGAGATGGATTTACCAGATAAAAGATCAAACAAAGCTCCTGGAGATTATTTAATACAATGTACGAGGGGGTATCAAAAAGTTTTAAAGATCAATAAGAAGGGAAGGAGCTATATCCATGAACTTTTGTCAGGATGGTCACTCGTCCTTGTGTATGGTGCAAAAATGAAATCAATGGCATTTATACTTTCTATACAGGTGTCGATAGATATCAACAACCTGCCTCCGCTAACCAGATAAACTACATGGAGAAATTATAGATATGTGGCGAGATTAAATCCCTGCATTTTGATTTTTACTGCCCAGTAACTCTATGAAGACACATCCAAAGTTAAGATATTTGATACCATATTGTAGGGTAGGGTCTCCTCTTTCCATTGATACCAAATTTATTGAAATTGGTCAAAATATGACGTCATAGCGATGTAATAAAGCATGGCTGACCTAAAAATGTTGATTTTAGGGAAATACAATGTGGGTGTTTTTGGCTAAAAGAGGACCTCTACAAAGTCGGTCTGTGGACAGTCAGTTTTAAGTGGGAGAAATGTGTTACTTTGCACAGTGGCTATGTAAAGGTGACTTAAGTCTCACATAATAAAAAAAAAATCCTGGCTGTATTTCTTCTTGGTGATCTTTAAAACTTTTTGATAACCCCTCGTATATTAAAAGAGATCTTTTTAAAATTTGAAACCTGTTTTCACAACATTTTTTATGCCATTTAAGTTGGTAAAGAATTGCAATTTTCTCCAATAATCCTCAAAATCATGGGAAACTACTGGTAGGTTATCAGTCTACAGTTATATTACTATAAACATGTTCTATTGAGTCATGTAAAAAAATATGTTGGTAAAAAATCTAGGCAAGTCCCTTTAAACTTGTCACCAGGTTTATCCATCACAGTCTGTCCCACCAAGGATGTGGGAAGCTGTAAAAGGGTAAATATTACAATCTTAAATTTATACCAATAGGATGTGTGACTGAAAAAGGCTGCCACTTTATGAAGTGAAATGATTGTGACGATTTACCTGCAGCGAATCATGAGCGGTTTGATCTAAATGAAAAATCACTATACAAAAACCCAGTTATTATCATTATTAAGATCATTTTGCATTGTATTACACAGTTTTTTTAATTATTCAATTCTGTTGTTTTAAACCCATAAAAATAATGAAGTTTCTTAAATAGATTTATATAATGAGTTTTGTTTTTTATTCTTAGCAAGAAAATCACCAATTAAATTAAAATTATTTTTTCATGTCTACTAGATAATACATCAAACCTCATATTCATGAAATTTGAGAAATATGTATTTTCTGTAAGATTGAGAAATATGTCTTTCCTGTAAGATCTTTAAAATTTGCAAATAAAACGAGGAAAAAGCAGTTCAATATAAACTTACGAAGGGGAAATTTATATATTCATCATATTTACCCGTTCAATAGCCAAAAGTTCATAAAAGTAGCAATTGCCTTTTCTATAGCTTTTATTTGAACTTTTTCTCTTTTCCACTTGGCTCAAACGAGCAAGTGCTTTTATTAACTTATTTTTTAAACTTATTAAAAAATCACAGTAGGTCACACGAAGATAAAAAGACAAAAAGATATGGTAGGTCACATGGGCAGATATCAAATTAGAAGCCATAAAAAAGCAAATGCTTTACTTTTATGAATTCAGCCTATTATCCTGATAACACAACCATCGTCGCAAAACGACAAATAAAATCTTTCGTGTACGTCAATGGTCGATAAGGAAATGTGACGTCATTTACTATGCCGTGGTTAGCAGCTTGACTTATAAAGAATTCCTTTGTAAAAGTTGGAGGAAATTAGAAGCCATAAAAAAGCAAATGCTTTAATTATGAATTCAGCCTATTATCCTGATAACACAGCAATCGTCGCAAAACGACAAATAAAACCTTTCGTGTACGTCAATGGTTGATAGGGAAATGTGACGTCATTTACCATGCCGTGGTTAGCAGCTTGACTTAAAGGATTCCCTTTGTAAAAGTTGGAGGAAAATCAATCTACTAAAATTGTGATGACTCACCCCGAAAAGGGGGACTTTGCGACAGAACCGTTTTCGAGAAACTGATGAAAATAGGCAGCAAAAAATAAGAATTTTCAGCAGATTTCCTGTTATAAAATGTGTTCGCCTTGATCAATTTCAACAAGTAAGGTGTCATTTTGAAGCTTAGAAAATGCTGTAACAGATGAAATGATAAAATCAAAATTTCTATCATCTTCAAAGTCCCCCCCCTCCCTTTCGGGGGTGAGCCATCACAATTATGTTCCTGCTAAGGTTTTTTGTGAGCTTGTACCAATTCAAGTAATTTTGTCAAAGTTGAAGAGGTGCCAAAATCATGAGCTGAGGTTGAAAATTGGCCAAACAAAGCAAGGAAAAGCATCCTTTTTTGCACATTTTCAGAAACCTGTTGCGCCAATTTTCCCGGCTCCTGCGCCAATGGCGCGCCATTAACTGCCTTAGCAAGAACACTGACTCTAACATTTGTGGGCTGAATTAACACAAGGGGAAGTAGAAATGGGGGGAGGGTTACTCCACTGGACGGGGTGTGCGGCCCAGACTGTGGAAACCTAACTCATCTCCAAGGGTAAAAGTGCACCCATGTTTAGGGATTTTGCTCTAAAAAATACCGGCTGATTTTCATGGTCTTTGGATCATTTTAACGTTTTTTCTTGAAATGTGACCCATATCTAGGGATTTTGGGGCTACAAATGGGACCCATGTCCCCGTATATACCTAATGATATATGTGAGTATCCTGGTGGCGAATAGGGGGAACAACAAGCAATGATAAGCTGTACCTTTCCTTTGTAGTCTTTGATAAGGAATGAAAATGGCTGGTAGAGGGTGACATAGGTGACAAACATTACCACCCATCAGCTTGTTCTCTTTTTTGTCGATTCAGGCAACAATTTTGATTTTTGCATGTGTGTAGAAACAGTGAATGACTGCTCCCCACAGGTCCTTATGCATGGGTTAACATTTGAGATTATCATATGGTGGTAAAACGGAGCCCTTGATAAGCGCTGTTATCCCATATCTGGCGCCCGGGGGGGTAACTGATATTTGTGTCCGGGTAACCACCCGAGTTCCGCAATTTCCGAAGGTGACCCTATGTGAGACCAGAAACTGGCAAAAATGAGTGAAATGATACCCTATCTGAGACCATAAATCTACCATATCCGTTCGAATGGATACCCTCTCCGAGACCATACCTGTCAAATGAATACCCTATCTGAGACTATACGCAATTGTGACAAAATAATCATTGCAAGAAATAATTGGTAAAATGTAATTGTACACCATTTGTACACTTTTAAGAAGTGTTTCTAGGTGTTTGAAACATGTTTTTGGCAATTTAAGGCACCATTGTCATTAATTTAACAATTCTTTCTAAGTTTGATACCATAAAAGACAAATTTGATACCCTATGTGAGACTTGCAGAGTACCAGGTCCATTTTGATACCCTATATTGCAAGTCTCGAGACCTGTCCAGGTCTCACTTTTTTGGTAACGCGGGTGGTTACCCGGTCAGAATACCCAGTTACCCCCCCCGGGATCTGGCGCTTGAGCTACCAAAAGCCCAACAGTAAAATTGTGTCATCTATTGTCTATCAGAATCTTTGGGCCTTGAATCTGGTAAGATAGATGTTAAACCTGTATAGTTGTATGCATAAAAAATGTTTTGGTTATTTGCTTGTCTTGACAAAGTAGGCGATGTTACCTCTAACGAGGAGTCTTCCGGCAACAACAATCTAGATACAGGCTAAGACTACTTGGACATGATAGCTTGTACTGACTAGTTGCTAGCCTTACCCCTCCCTCTACCTTCCCCTTATTTCCAGTCGTTCAATTCCACACTTAATTTCCCTTTTTAGGATATGTTAAAATGTAGAAAATCTAAATATTTTATGCACTTTGTGCAAATTTCTGAATTGTATAATAAGTTTCAGCTGAAAATGTGAAATTAGCAAAGTTGCTTAAAATATGTGTGCCATATGTGCATTCTTTTTTTGCTCCGAGTTGTTTTATTTGCTTTTGTTTGCTCCTCTCCCCCATTTTGTTGATTCTGATGCTGCCACTGGTACTGACTCTATTTGATTTGAGTTATTTGAGCAATGTTTACATTTATTTAGCAGTTATTATGTCATTGAAATGTAAATAAATTTGAATCCAGATGCATATTTGTGTAAATCATGTATTTGAAGGGCAAGGTTGACTAATAAAAGACGAAGTATGGGTGAAGGTTACTATTTATCATAGACTGCTCTGTGCATTTCGTGGAAAAGATACATCATTTCATCATGTGAGTGCAAGAAAGTCGTATCTGCAATAGCTGCCTTAAGTTACATCTATAAAAGCCATAGTCACTAGAATGACAAAAAAGTCCCTCCAAATTTCCATCATTTGTCAGTGGCTCCTAAAATGGAGTATCTCCTGTAGCCAAGGGCTTAACAATAATAGTAAATCGGTAGCGGAATATAATCTGATTTTGCATACCAACTGGGTCATGCTTTTTAAGTTCTGATACTAATATCTGAACTTGTAATTGAAATTACCGTGCAAAATAAAAGGATTCTTATTTTAATAGTGTGCTTTTTGATTTTGCAAAATGGTTTTGAACCCAATTGCTGAAATTTCAAAGTAAAAAATGTTTTGATGGGAATGGGGTCAGCTTAAAGCTTTTTCACTTTCCTTCAAATTGTTACAGGATTAATTGTTCTTAAAATCAATGACCTGTCTAAAAATACATTGGATTCTAATTTATGTATTGACCTGACAATTTTAACAATAATATACAAGTGACAAGTACCGCATAATCGTTCACTTCAATTTAAATTTGATGTCTTATTTGCAGCTGCTTATAAGAAGAGTCACCTTCTGCAATGTGACATGTATTTTTTACAAAACAATCACCGCAAGAATAAGATAGTTTTGCCAATTTCTAATACCCCTAATTATGTTCCCGCTAAGGTTTTTGAGCTTGCACCAATTTAAGTAATTTTGACAAAGTTGAAGAGGTGCCAAAATCATGAGCTGAGGTTAAAAATTTACCAAACAAAGCAAGGAAAAGCATACTTTATTGCACATTTTCAGAAACCTGTTGCGCCAATTTTCCCGGCTCCTGCACTAATGGCGCGCCCGGCCTTAGCACTGATTCTAACATTTGCCGGCTGAATTAACACAAGGGGAAGTAGAAATGATTTAAGTTTTATCGATGTGTGCGAGTTTGTGCATGCAAGCATGAAGTTTCACTCTTCTCAGAATAAGCAACATCTCATAATTTCCAAGCAAATGTCCATCTTATAGACCTTGAAAGTGAACGTGTAGCTTGAGCAGAGAGCAAAACCAGTAGAGTTAAGTTCATCTAAAAGTCAAACAACATAAGCTTTTGCAAAGATTCTAGGGATGCATTACGTCTTATCTTTTATTTGTTCTCATTGAATTAAGGTTAAGCTTATTATAAAATCAGAGATTCATGGTTCAACTATGGGTTAAACTTTGTTCTGATGTATAGGGACAAGGTTTGAGCTAAAACTTTATGTCAATTTTAAAAGTGTAGTTTCTTGGTTATAAAGCTAAGTACATGGGTAGGGTAATTATTTCATTGCAACTGGGCTGGAATTTGGGCACGAGTCTGAGAGTCCACTCGCGCAAATGCTTGCACAAACAGAAGGATGCGAATCCATTTAGACTCTTGTAATTTGCAGGATATTTCACGCAAGCTGAATCGAAGAGAGTTCAAAGACTCACACAAACTCTAGTATCACATGCCAAAATGGACTCGCATTTACCTTACGTGAAATTCTACCCTGGTTGCAGCATATAACCAGTAAAATCACAATCTTTTCAAAAAGACATCTGGTGTGTGAAACCACTGTAAACAATGTAGGAACAAATTTTGATAAGAAAAAACTTGTCATATGGTTAACAATATACCGTATCCACTCGTCCAATTCAACTACTTATTTCCTGAATGTATATAGTTCATCAATCAATCATCAATCATTATACGCTGTACTTGCATTACATGCATACCCCATCAAAGAGTCTGTTCATACAGGGGACCAACAGCTAAACGTGACTTCAAAACCACGGAGCAAGTTGAGTAAAGTTTCTTACCCAAGGAAAGAAGGAGACGAAAACCAGCGGACCCAGGCTCGAACCCACAACCTCTGTATTACGAGGCCCCTGCTCTAACCGCTCGGCCAAGCTCCCCTCCTTATTTAAAACCAGAAGGCAAACACTTGTTAATACACTTCGACAACATTGGTTGTAGAATGTGATAATTTGTTAAGCACTAGGAATTGAGGGTATGTCCTAGGCGAAAAAAGCATGGTTTAACCATGGTTAACCATGGGGTTTTGACCATGGTCAAACCATGGTTAGCCGTGTTTTTGAAAAATGGCACGCCATGGTCAAACACATCCAGTCACCATGGTCAAAAGCTTGGCATGTTTGACCATGGTCAACCATGGTCAAACATACAGAGTTAGACCATGGTTGACCATGGTCACTTTGGGCTGTGTCTGACCATGGTGGTACCATTTTTCATGGTCAGCCATGGTCGATATGATCATGTTTAACCATGGTTGACCATGGTCAGCCACGGTCATATTTTCCATAGTTTTTTCCATGGTTACATTCTTGTTGTGAAACATGGATGACCATGGTCAAACCACCATGGCCAATCATGGTCTAGCATGGTCAACATTTCGCCTAGGGTATGAATTTGAGGGCTTGTAAGATGGCAGATAGTTGAATTGGACGAATGGATGCGGTATTTTACTGTATTCATTTGTTTTATACTGATAATGAAATGGGTAATTGCAACATCCCAGACTGCTACGGTTTAGTGGAAGACGCGGTCAGATTAACCAATCCCGGGTCACCAATGAGTGATTTAGTCATGATTGTAATTACCGTACCATTGGTTTCTATGTCTGCATGTATTGTAATGTCATTAACATGGATACCATCTCAAAGTACATCTATTTTTAGGAAACCATGGCCTTTATTTGTAGACCAAGTGCAAGGACGTTTCTATGTTCAATGTAACAGGAACATTCGGCTGTGCCTACATGTACAGTGAAGTTAATTTAATCACAAACGTCATCCCTTGTATTCTTATATTTCACTGAAGATCAGTTATTGAAAACCCTGAAAATGATGGGGCTGGGTTAAGGCCGGCTCACACAATGGCGAATCCTAGGGGGGGGGGGGGTACTCCACTTTAGTCTGGATGGCGTGTACGGCCCAGACTGTGGAACCATTTTAACGGTTTTTCTTGAAAATATGACACATATACCTGATGATATATGTGAGTACACCTCCTTCCCCCCCCCAGTGGTGAATAGGGGAAACAACAAGCAATGATAAGCTGTACCTTTCCTTTGTAGTCTTTGATAAGGAATATAAATGCAATGACTGACGCGACATTGGCTGGTAGAGGGTGACATAGGTGACGAATGTTGATGGTGGGTCGTTACGAGTACTTGCGACAGTCTATCGACCACTATGGTCGTGAAGGTCATTACCACCCATCAGCTTGTTCTCTTTTTTTGTCGATTCAGGCAACAATTTTGATTTTTGCATGTTTGCAGAAACAGTGAATGACTGCTCACCATAGGTCCTTGTGCATGGGTTAACATTTGAAATTATCATATGGTGGTGCAAAGGGAGCCCTTGATAAGCGCTGTTATATCCCATATCTGGCGCTTGAGCTACCAAAAGCCCAACAGTAAAATTGTGTCATCTATTGTCTATTGGAATCTTGGAGCCTTGAATCCAGTAAGATAGATGTTAAACCTGTATAGTTGTATGCATAAAAAAATGTTTTAGTTATTTGCTTGTCTTGACAAAGTAGGCGCTGTTTCCTCTAACAAGGAGTCTTCCGGCAACTACAGATACAGATACAGGCCAAGACTACTTGGACATGATAGCTGGAACTGGCTAGTTGCTAACCTTACCCCTCCCTTTACCTTCCCCCTATTTCCAGTCGCTCAATTCCACACTTGATTTCCCCTTTTTGGATAAGTTAAAATGTAGAAAATCAAAATATTTTATGCACTTCGTGCAAATTTCTGCAAAAGTGGCTTAAAACATGCGTGCCATCTATGTGGATTCTTTGGACATTTTTGCTCCCAGTTGATTTATTTGCTTTTGTTTGCTCCTCTCCCCCATTTTGTTGATTCTGATGCAGCCACTGGTACTGACTCTATTTGATTTGAGTTATTTGTGCAATGTTTACATTTATTTAGCAGTAATTATGTCACTGAAATGTAAATAAATTTGAATCCAGATGCATATTTGTGTAAATTATATTTCTGAAGGGCAAGGTTGACTAATAAAAGACGAAGTATGGGTGAAGGTTACTATTTATCATATATTTCTCTGTGCATTTGTCTAAAATGAACATTTTGTGGCCTGTCATATCTAAATGTACCATAAGGTCGGCATAGTAATTTATGAGACATGGGCCATTGAAGCTGAGCATAGTCAAAAATCACGTCCAAGGTCGAATGACTAATTTCACCAGAAATGTTACCTTTGAAGTGTATTCTATAATATTAATCAGGTTTCAACATCCAAAACATAAGACAAATGTTTTAAAAACCAAGATAAAAATCCTTTCTCTATTCAAGTTTAACCAGTACAGAAACAATAAACTCTTATTTTCTCAGATATATAGTTTTCTGAAAATTTTTGCCAATTTGGATGTAAGTTTGCAAACGAACATCCAATAACCAAAATCAAGGTGTCATTTTAAAGCTTAATATATAATCTTTCAGATGAGACCAAAAAAAAAATCAATTTTCATTTTGGGACCCTTCGATATGATGGGTCACATTTGATTTCATTGCTATGAGTGCCCCAGGTTGTCATCATTTAGGGTTATTTAAGGCTCCAATTATTTTTTGCATACATTAATAGATCACCTGTTATAAGGGGTTATCTGATCTTTCAAAATTTAAAAAACAAATGAATAAATACATAAATGCCTCCCTGATTTATAATCCTTCACCACCGTGCCTTACCGTTTTACCTAACTTGTCTGCTTAGACTGGCTAAGACTGCCTTTTAGATTTCAGTTTTATAAAAGTTCATCCTATAGTGGCTTTAATTTAAGTCAAACCAATCAAACTGTTTTGATTTTATGAGCAAATTGTATTTCACAGTTGTCATAAATAGACACATTTTCACATCTTAGAAAGGGGACATGTTTCAGTTGCATGATTTCAAACCTTTAAATTACCGTACTGACTCGAGTAATGTCCCACCTTTTTTGAACATGAACTTGGATCAAAATTAGGGGCTGGGACTTTACGCAAGGACGCATGCGAGAGACAGAACTAAGCGGTCGATCTACAGAGGTAAACAATTAGCGTGTTTCTACTGAGCAAGGGTTGCTGTGTGTCTCTGAGTGTCTTCGGATCACTTCGGGGAAGATTCGCAGTAGAAACACAAGCGGGTAACGATTTTCCGTGTGTCACACGGAAACAAAGCATCCGAAGACGTACCCCTATTGAGGTGTGTGTCTTCGGGTCACTTCGGGGAAAATTCGCAGTAGAAACACAAGCGAATGTCGGTTGCCGGGTGTACCGGAAGTGCACCATTACAACCCCGCGAAATCTACATACAGAACGTAAACTTGGCAGATGCACGTTTTTCCCTTTTTTTTTAAATGAGGAGTTTAAACATTGAATTTCTTTACAATTTGTATATGCTAACAAATTCCAACTAAAGTAACCTGGGGTGTGACCGCAATTCATTTAGCACGTCCGGTTTCCCTGGCATGGCTCGATTTTTGAGACGACATCCACCTTTTCGCGTTGAGTAGAAACGTGGCGTTTGTCGGTGATCCGGATTCGACAACACTCAGAGAAATGGTGGGTAGAAAAGGTGTACTCTGGTGGGTGCTCAGTATTTATAAACACGCCTAATGCCAGTGAACTGTCTGACCAAGAGGAATCAAATCAATCTATTCATTGTAATGTTTTGAATCAAATATTTCAGGATTCAGTTCAGTAAATATTCTTTTAAATTATCCCCAAGAGTTTTTTCAACAAACACTTACAGGAACGTACCAATCAAGGTTAAATATGGTGAAATTATTTTTGCACATCCGATCGTGTCATTCGCCATTTTGGAATTTTGTTACAGTAACAATTGCGATTGCGCATGTCCGATATATATTTTTACCATTATAATTATATGAACATAAACCTCGCCATCTGTTGAAACTTAAAACATAAAAACAGTAAAAAGGTGTATATTCATCCGCGATCAGCCGTGATATTCCCACAAATTTTAAGACATTTTGGATAAAATGTACCCATTTCAATCGTAATTGACATGAGTTTGCGACTATTTTTTAAAGCAGATTTTGATATTATGATAAATTTCTAGGTGATTCAGCAAATTATGGCCACAAATAAAATGGTATTGGGATGATAATTTGGCGACTTCTAAAGAATACCAATGGGACTTTACCTGCGTGTACATTAATTTCCTGAAAATGTTTGTAAATATACGGGTGGTACATTGCGCGAAGATGGGATTTTACATGCATCAGTACGGTAATTAAAAAAAAGGGCAAAAGGGCAAGTGACCTAAAATGGAATATCTCCTGTAGACAAGGGCTTAACATAGTAGTATATAGCTAGCAGAACATAATTTGATTTCACATATCAAATGGGTCATGATTTTTTTCAAGTTCCGAAACCAATGTCTGTACTTGTAAATTATTATGCAATAATTTCAAAAATTATTGCATAATAAACATGTTCTCAGTGTGCTTGTTTACCCTTGATCTGCATTCTCTAACATATAACAGGAAGGAGATAATCATAGGTTCTGTTTGTATCTTGTTTTCACTTGGGTCAGAGCAAATTTGGGTGTGACCCAGGTCAAAATTTGTGTGAACAGAAAAAAGAATTGCTGGAAAAGCGGGTCATTCTTTTTTTTCAACCTGCAAAATGATTTTGATTTTGCAAAATGGTTTTGAACCCAATTGCTGAAATTGGTTGTTTCGGTAAGAACAGAAAAGTTCAAAGTAAAAAATGTTTTGATGGGAATGGGGTCAGCTGAAAGCTTTTTCACTTTCCTTCAAATTGTTACAGGATTAATTGTTCTTAAAATCAATGACCTGCCTAAAAATACATTGGATTCAAATTTATGTATTGACCTGCTTAAATCTGAACAAAAATGCATTATTAAACAACACCCTAATTCAGCTGAGAATTGAAGCAGAACTCAAAATAAGGCCAAACAAATTAATTGTTGTGTTGCCCTCAAGTGGGATTTCTTAAAAATTGAGTTGGTCGGTCTGAAAATATATATTTTTTTAAAAGTACCTAAAGTACCAAATTTGGGTGCATTTTCCACTATTTTCAAAATATTTTCTCAAAAAACACCCAATCTGAGCAAAATTGGGTGCTTTCCCGACCCTAATATGTTTTTTTTTAATTTTTGAATAGGGTCGGTCGCTGAGGGCAACATAACAATTTACTTTTTTTGGCCTAAGTTGGGTCAGCCAAGCAAAATAAATTTTGTGTTTTATGTCAGTTTTTTTTTTGTAATTTGCCGGTCCTTATTATTTCCGAAATTTATTATATGATTCTGTGTAAAAATTCATATGCCAATAAATTTGTTGACACATTCCAAAATGAGAGATGCCCTTCTAAGTTGTTGTTATTTCCCAAATGCTCTACTCCTAGTCTGAAAAAAGTGTGTGAAATCTGTTTAAAACTGATCATTTTAATGATCATTTTAATGTTTAAAAACACTTTGAAGTATATATTTTCAGCACAACAGTTTCGAAAACAAAGTTATGGAACAAAAGAGGAAAATAATAAAAATATTTCAAAATCTTCTAAATGTCGGTAAGGGCCTGAATGTAAAAGACACCAATTTTTTTATATGCCCTTAAGGCCGAGTGAAGAAAGCCCTGCTTTACTAGCCAGATTTTGCATTTTTGAATATGACTGACCCCATGTAAAATTTATTGTTTTTGAACCAAAATTGATTTATTTTGTCAGTTTTCCTGATAATTTGTTTTTAAAACTTCATTTTAAACAAATTTTAAGGTCATTCTTAGAAGCTTTAAATGAGAAAAGAAAAAAAAAGGGGGGGGGGGGGCATGGGAAGTTTGTCTGAATGACCAACCCAACTTGGAAGGCCTGCAAGCCGGTAAAACAATTTTTTTTTCCAGAGGCCTTGCGGGAAATATTGTCTACAAATTTTCATGTTCAAAATAACTTTTGTGAGACATATTTATGAGGAAAAATAGTTATATTCAGGGTAGTGTCGAAATAGCTTCCTTTCTTCTTCTGTGGACATGAAAAAATTATTTTGACCCCTGACACTTAACGTGGTCAAGGTTTTGCACACACCCATTGGTGGTCGATAGGGGGTGGGGTCCATATGGAGCAAACATTGGAAACATGTTTTTTATGTTGAAACTCTTGTCATAGCTAAAATATCTTAAAAGAACCAAACTGAAGATAAAAAATTGAAAATCAACAATCTGTTCCAAAAGACAGTCAAAAAAGCTATTTGTCATGTTTGGGCACAAATTTCCTGCCCAAAATGTAAAAACTCATCACCTCCCAATGAAATTTTCCGCTAAATTTTGGCTCTTTTGCAGAATGGAAGTACAAATATATTCCTGAAATAAAATTTGATAAAAGGTGTTGGGCTACAATTAAATGGACAAATTGTTTTTGAAGAGCGCCCTTAAAATGCTAATTTATGCTATGCTAAAAAGTGAGACAATAACATGGAAGGGCAATGAAAAATTACTTTGCATATGGACCCCTTGAAAAGTATTAAATTTTTGTTTGAAGACTCTCCCTGCAATTAGCAGATGATGTAAAAGGGAAAATAAAATCTTTCCTAATTAGTAAATATTCTATGGGACAATAATGACTTCCGTTTAACAATAACCACTTTCATGTATTGTAATTAAGTACGGAAAATGAACAATTAGCTAGTGTTATTCGTTAGTACTCTTATAGTTGCTGGTACAGATAGCTGAAGCACATAATTTCCCGGGGCCACTAAGCTTGATGCACACATTCATGGACAAATGTTTTCAATATACCAAAAGTTATAGATTTCCGGAAAAACATATTGCCCCTGAACAGTTTACATACAAATTTACATTTTTTTCTTCAGGTTTTGTAAAATATCCTATTTTGTTGAAAATCATTGTTTTAAACCCCTTAGTAGACACAAATGGCTTTCCGTTTTATCCCCAAGGTTTGAAAAATAAAGGAGGTTATGTCATATTAGCAGATGACTGTATCATCGTTGTCATCATCGTCGTTCTGTATTGTCTGTTGTTGTGAAAGGGTTAACATTTGCCCGTAACTTCTAGATACTTTGGTCAATTGTAACCTAACTTGAGTCATAGGTAGAACATGGAGGGGGTTGGGGGGGGGGGGGGTTGGCTCATTTATTGATGAGGGCAAGGTCACATGCCAATTTCAAAGAATATATAAGGTCACATTATGAGATGAAATGATTGTAAAGTTGTAAGTCCAATTAGAACCATTATCATGCTTTGAGGTGTCCAAGTGTGGGAAAATATTGGATCCAAAACATGATAATGATAAAATTGGATGATTTACGCCCGATATTTATTGGTCTCGCTATGAGTTTTAAAATATTGGGCTCGACTGCGTCTCGCCCAATATTTTTGCAACTCATAGCTCGACCAATAAATATGGGCTCAATCGATCCAATTTAATACCAAACTTGGTTTACGGATATAATATGGAAACTTTCATATGTTGATATGGTCATAGGTCACATTCCAGGTCGTATAAGGTTAAGATGTGAAACCAGGCTTGTGGTTCCGTGAACCAGTATTTGTTATTGTTTTTGTTGTTCACATATGTATGTACTAATAAAGGTTGGAGAACTCTGGTTAAAAATCAGCACAATCAAATCAGTATTTTCCAAAGGTTGATTACCCGATTTGTAAAAAAAGTACAAGAAATTATGGTCCAGCATAATCACACCGTATGCTGTATAACTATGTGCCACTGTACACATGCTTTGTAGATAAAATCATATGAATAAATATT